>JAVLUX010000046.1:14840000-14945000 GCA_032164185.1 Moxostoma hubbsi
TTGGAAAACAAATATGAGTTTGCTGGAATAGGAGCGAATGGGAAGAAAATCACTGTGGGCAGAGTGCGGGTGAACATGGAGTAAAATTCAGTGGGAGAAACTTGCAGGAGCAGGCAGGAGCGAGAGAAAAACAGTCCCACGCAGACCTCTATTTTGATGTTAAAACAGAGAGGGATCTCCCTCAAGCATCTCACCACAAAAATATGCCAAAATACAGGATGTCCCAATTAATACGGGACAGCTGGCACATGTAGACTATTCTTTGTGGATAAGGCAATCTCATGCACTGCAGTTAGCTCAATGGAAAAAACAGCTAATGAGACAAGAGAAATGTTGATTATAAATATGTTCATTATTCATTCAGTACTGAAAAGTAGCTTAAAAATAGTTCATTTTAATTGAGATAGCTTAGCAACATGCTAACCCCAAACTGTATTGAATTCATTTGTGTTTTGGAACAGAACTAGTGTTTTTATTGCTTCACTCAATTGCTTCACTGTGCTTTCCAACACTAAGCCATTTTGGCCATAAATTTTCCAGTCTCACTGAAAGTGAAATTGATAGTATTCTCCCTGGAGATTCAAGGAGTTGAAAAGGATTATTTAACAACATTTTCTTTAATTGTCTTTGTGAACACTGAAGCTCAACAATGCATCCATTCAAGAGGGATTTTTTTTTTAACTTGTTTTACATTTTACCATTTGTACCTGTAAGGTCAGACTCAGATGACCATCTGCTGTAGAGGTTACAGTGGATAATCACTCTGGAGAAAGCGAAAGGAGATTGTGCCTCTAATAATCACCCACATGAAAAATTATTTTCTGTATCTCAGAACAAAGGCAATAGCAGACCCATCACCATGGCTACGACAGCCCTCTTTAAATAGGAAACATGAGACCTCAGTCATATAAACACTTCTCCTTCTCTCCTGTCACTCTCACTCTTCACCTCTCTTTTTCTTCTCCACTTTCTGTCTATGATGGAGGCAGACTGCTGCTCAGCAGGTCTAAATGATGGGCTAATGGATGTGCACTTAAAGCCCCCTTACCCCGGTAACCACAGCTTCTACATGGCCACATCTATCACTACGACAACAAATATTATTTCTCACATGTCCTGCTCTTCTCTCTCTATGGGTGTCTGAGTGTGTGTATGTCAGGTTTTTCCTACTTTGTGGGGACAAAATGTCCTCACAAGGATAGTAAAACTTACAATCAGCAACTCTGTGGTGACCAGCTAACAATACCCACAAGAAAAACAGGTTCATGAACATAATAAATAATATCTTAATAAAAGCAATGTATAAATACAATAAATGTCAATGGAAGACCCCATCATGAAAACAAGCATATGTGAGTAGGTATGTACAGGGCAGTTTAATTGAAGGATCATATATCAGTGAGTATTGACACTTACTACAACCCCTGGAGCCATGAGTTTGAATCCAGTGCGTGCTGAGTGACTCCAGCCAGGTCTCCTAAGCAACCAAATTGTCCCGGTTGCTAGGGAGGGTAGAGTCATATGGGGTAACCTCCTCGTGGTCGCAATAATGTGTGGTTCTCGCTCTCGGTGGGGTGTGTGGTGAGTTGTGCTTGCATGCCATGGAGAATCGCGTGGGCCTTTATACGCACTATGTCTCTGCGGTAACACGCTCAACAAGCCACATGATAAGATGCGTGGATTGATGGTCTCAAACGTGGCACCAACTGCAATTCGAAAATATATCATATTACTGTAGAAACACCATGATTTATTGCATTAAAACTATGGCTTCCATCAAAAAACAAAAAACCTTTCTCTGAACCGCCGGACCGTCACCATGAAGAAATCACTGCGAAAAAATTTTTTTACTTAGAATTTTAAGTACTATTAAAGAAAATATTAAGAGTGGAGATAGGAAACAGAATGGGGAAAAGTGGGAATCGATCCTGGGCCCTTGAGCATGAACAATACAAATCCACACAATCTTTACACATTACACCATTACATGTATCACAGCAGTTCTGAGGTGAAATGTCCACTCAGTGGCGCTCAAAACAGAGTTACATTTTCCCCCAAACAGATTAAGGTTTAATGCTCTGTAATGTTTTAAAGCAGCAAAACCTACCTCCCTCCCCAAACCTTAAACATAATAATCGAAAATTATTGAAAAATTGTTTCGCAAAAATGTAGTAGTGTTGTAAAGTGATTTTCACTTATAATGTTTGTATATTTGCACCAAAAAACATAATTTAACTTACTATGATCTTATCGCACCCTCTTTTTGACCCTTACAATTAAACAAGCCATATTTTTGCTGTTCTGCCTCAGTAAAATGCCCCTTTCAAATGAAAGAATTCATTATATGAATATAAATGCATATATAAATATGCATTATATTGTGACATGCTTACAAAACAATCTAAACTGAAATGTGCCACACAAATGGTTAAGATCAGACTAAAATGATCAAGTCAATACATTTTAGCTGTTTTTTTTTTTCTAATATTGGGATTATTTGATTATGCTAAGATGCTATTAAATATGCTATTGCTTTTTTGCTATTAAATGTATTGCCCTATCAAGTCGACATTTGTAAAAAAAATCTGATTTAGCTTCAAGATTCTGATAAATTAATCTCTAAACTTCCTCTCCTGGTGAATAAGGTCACTTTCATGTCCCTTCTGATCTGTAAATTAGTTACTACTTCAGTCGAGAACAATTTACTTCCTCATAGAAACCTGTTGACAGCATTTTGTAAACCTTTACTTTCACTAGTAACCTACATAATGTGCTAACGTATGACATGCTTTTGGGAGCAATCACTTTCTGTCAAAGGATGCACTGATGTGATGATGTTTAAATTGTGGTACATTACAGCATATTTTTTGCAGATCTAAGGATTCTTAAGCTGTATGGTCTATTTGTCTACAACTATTGTTGCAGTAAGGGACTTGGGTTTATGGTTAATAGATTGTATAAGAGATTGGCAATATGAGATTCCAATAAGCTGTGATGAACATGAGTTTGCAAAGCAACCATTCCATTGCAAAAACTGTTGAGTTATTTTTGTTTTTATAACATTGCCAAACCTAGCATGATTCCATATATTCTCCAACCTCTGTGGGAGAGCAGAAGAAATTGTAGAAAAATTAATAAAAGAGAAAGGAGGGTAAAGGAGAGATATGACAGTTTGATGTGACATACACTTGATTGTTAAGGACTATAGCTCTATCCCCTGGTGTGTTTGTCAAACTGTCTCAGGTTTGGCCTGCTGCTGCTGCTGCTGCTGAAATAATTAAACTCAGACACATCAGACCATGATTTCCCTCCGCTTGCATGCAGGTGTGAGCAGAAAAGAGGGGGAAGATGCAAATTTTGTTAAATGCAATACCTTGTGGTATGCATACTGTAGAGTTTAGATTAAATGTGATTATAAAGTTGATCAGGATAATCATTATTTTTCAAAGATGACTGCCTTAATGTAATAAATAAATAAATAAATAAATTCATGTTAAATTGACTGTGAAAAAGGCATATATACTGTATGTATGTATGTATATATATATATATATATATATATATATATATATATATATATATATATATAGCTGTCGATTTAACGCGTTAACTCATTGCGATTAATTTGACTAAAAATAATGCTTTAAAAAAATGTACGCATTTAATCGCATGCCCACGGAAGATTCCTGAGAAATGCAAGCTTGTAGTACCACCTGTTTACTCCAGAGGGCAGTAAGTAAGCAACGCGCAGTTTATACAGTGAAGAAAACACTTCAGTAGGCAGTGTCACTACTCGATCCACAAACATGCGTAACGTTCTTGCGTTCAAAACACTCGAAGGAGCGCAATTGCGATCTAAGGGATCTCAAGATGTGTTTAAAGATTGAGTATTAAACTATATTTAAATTGACACAGTGACCTAAACATTTTATGTTTATGACTCAACACACCCAAGATGTCTGACGTAGGTGTAAATTGACGGGCCCATAAACAAGCCCTCATAATAAATCTCCAACTGATTGACAAATTCTCTTGTGAAATGGATTGCTGTGAACTGTATGCCAATGATTGACTTATGATCAATAATATGGTAGTGAGCAATACATTGTATTCTAAAGCTGATTTTTGTCTTATCAATGATTAACTCTTCTGCTGCAAGAATGTAATGCATTTTAATTATCTGAATATTTAGATATTATTTTATATATATATATATATATATATATATATATATATATATATATATATATATATATATATATATATATATACATTTTTAAATATTTAAAGATAACTATGTATAATTATATATTGATATAAATATGTGTAATCATTATATATTGAATTATTGTTATATGAGGGGCTTTCTCAGAAAATATTTCTATATGCGATTAATCGCGATTAATTAGTCGGGACACCATGTAATTAATTTGATTAAAAATGTGAATTGATTGACAGCCCTAATATATATATATATAAATGTACTGTAATGGTAACTTGTTTTGCTGCTTCAGAAATCCGCAATCTACTGCTGTTTCCCATCAACTGTATTGGAAGCTGTTTTGTGAAACTGGAGATTCTTTGTTGTAATTGGTGTGTTATCACTTGAATTCTGCCTTTCTCCAACCCTGACATTCGTTTTCACCACCGTCATCGACTGAGGGAATGCATGGAAATGAGTGGAGAGAGAGTCGCCCTCAAACTGAAGCAGTATCAGGTAAAATTAATTTACAAAATATGGAATCATCCTGTAATTAAAAGAAAAAAATTGCATTCCTTATTAAATCCATACGAGATGCCATTTGTCCCGTATTTTAGCGGGACACACCCAAACTGCTGAGAATGTTTCACAAATCGAGAGAAACTGAGCTGAAACACACACACCTTTCGTGTGAGTTGTGTGAGATATCGGCAGTTGCTTTACACAGGCGATCTGTAACAATCAGTGTGTGTTTTCTGTCATAAGCAAGATAGTTTTGTCAAAATCATATAGCATTCGAGTGCATGTTAATTGTTTCCCACCATTGGGCTTTCAGGAGTTTGCAAGTTAATGTAATCCTGCTTAGAGGATAGTGTAAATGTGTGTGGCTTGCTGTCCTGAGCAAAGGGCTCGAGGCTTGACCTGAGCTTGAAAACCCCCCTGGACTTAGATTAGTTATTAATAAATAGATTGGAGAAAGAGGAGGTGGAGGAATGCAGGAAGACTCAATGTCATGTAGAGGTAAGCGGATGTTTAAATATGCTTACTCTGGCAATGTGATTGGTCAGATTTAATGACCTTGGTCTTCCCTAACCTAGTTTATAAAACTCCATTATAAAACACCAATAAATGCACCTGTACATGACATACCATAACATTTTATTGCATATGTAAGAGCATGTTCTGGTAGAAAGAGAGAGGAAAGGAAAAACGTCTCAGTTACATATGTAACCTCCGTTCCCTGATGGAGGGAACGAGACGTCGTGTCGAAGAAGCGACACTAGGGGTCTCTCTTGAGCGCCGAAAGATACCTCTGATCTATGAAAAAAAGGCCAATGAGAGTTGGCGAACAGTATTTGCATACTCCGCCTCCGGATACGGATATAAAGGCGAGAGAAATACGCTCGTTCATTCAGGATTTTTCTGAGGAGCCGAGAGTGTTCCGGGCACCTCAGCGGCTCGGCTCAGTGACGTGGCCGGGAAGACACAACGTCTCGTTCCCTCCATCAGGGAACGGAGGTTACATACGTAACCGAGACGTTCCCCGTCTGTCGCTCACTTCGACGTTGTGTCGAAGAAGCGACACTAGGGGTCCACTTCAAAACTCGCCATGCGCTGAGCCGTGTACGTGTACTGCTGACACGCAGGCCAGGGCGGCGTGACGGGAGCGTACGCCGCCTTGGCGATTTATGTACGCGACCGCAGTGGTGCTGTCCGACCTGACTGGGATATGTTCATCCCGAATTAACGGGAGAAACTTCCGCAGGGCCAAAAGGACGGTCAACAACTCGAGGCAGTTGAAGTGCCAACGCAGCTGGGCCCCTTTCCAACGGCCTGAGTGGGGCAGGTATTTCTACGTGCACAAGCGACCAACTGTGCTCAGGCTGCACGTACTCTTCCCCAATGCCCCGAAAAAGCGTCAGAATCCTTTTGGTTACCCTAGGGGGGAACAAGGTGACGCTCCCAACTAGGGAACGGGCCAAGCCTGGCTGGGCCTCTTTTCTCTCTATGTTTTCTCGGCATAGAGCAAGAGCAGCCGGGGCCCTTACCGCATCGAGGGAAGGGGGTCTTATTCCCGAATCCCTATTCTTTTAGGGGGAAAAGACCCTGCGGAGGCCACACCCACCCGAAAGGGGAGGTAAAGGTGGCGAAATACATCACATGGCCTCTTGGGTCACATGTGGGAAAAATGGCGTGGTGGTAGATCCCGCCTCGAGGAGGGGGGAGTTGCTACAACACGGCGACCGGAGGGCAGCCAAAGACTGCCTAAGGGAGACGCGGGTCAGGTCGTAAGGTGACCGTACCGCAGAAGTACACACAGGAGGAGTCCCGTAGGAGGCCTGATCTGTGGAGCACCTATTCCAATAGGGGTAGCCGGAGGTACCCGTAGTGGACTGGACCAGCAATTCCCTCCGCTGAACTGCTGTGGGCCCGAAGGGCTAGGGAGGAATCAACCAGGGACCTAGGTTCTCTGGGAAAGAAGGCGCACTGTTTTACCTCGATCGAGGGAAACGCCGCTGGAAACAAGCGATTCACCCGGTCAGATCGTCGACGTGTACCAAGTTCTACGGGCTCGGACCTGAGAGAACACGGGACGAGACTGACTCAACCCTGAGATCGTAAGGGTGTTAGGTGCTGCCCAGCCCGCAGCTCTGCAAATGTCTGCTAGGGAGGTGCCCCTAGCCAGTGCCCATGAGGATGCCACGATCCTAGTAGAGTGGGCTCGAACCCGCAAAAAAAGGGGGGGGCACGGCCTGGGTGTGATAGGCCAACTGAATGGCATCCACCACCCAGTGAGACACCTCTGTTTGGAGACAGCGTTCCCTTTCTGCTGTCCTCCAAAGCAGACAAAGAGCTGCTCAGAGCGCCTGAAGCTCTGGGTGCATTCCAGGTAGGCACGCAAGGCACGTACCGGACACGACACTGAGAGGGCTGGGTCTGCCTCCTCCCAGGGCAGCGCTTGTAGGTTCACTACCTGATCTCCAGAGGGCGTGGTAGGAACCATGGGCACATAGCCCAGTCGAGGTCTTAGGATCACATGAGTATCTGCCGGACCGAGCTCCAGGCAAGTGTCGTTAGTAGGGAATGCTTGCAGGTACCCGACCCTCTTGATGGAAGTGAGCGCAATCAGCAGGGCCGTCTTTTTAGGAGAGGGCCCTGAGCCAACTGATTCTAGCGACTCAGGGGGGATCTCTGAAGACCGGTGAGGAACACCGAGAGATCCCAGGAGGGGAACAGGTTTGGCCGGGAGGGGTTTAACCTCCGGGCACCTCTTGGGAACCTGACGATTAAGTCGTGCTTACCCAGAGACTTGCTATCTACTGGGTCGTGGTGAGCTGTGATAGTGGCAACATACACCTTCAAGGTGGATGGGGACAGCCTCCCCTCCAACCTCTCCTGTAGGAACAGGAGCACAGACCTAACTGCGCACCTCTGGGTCTTCTGCCCGGGAAGAACACCAATTCACGAACAGACGCCATTTCAGGGCATAGAGTTGCCTGGTAGAAGGGGCTCTGGCTTGGTTGAACGTACCTACGGCCGTGGGTGGTAGACCAGCTAGATCTTCCGCATCCCGTTCGGGGGCCAGACGTGGAGGTTCCAAAGGTCTGGGTGCGGATGCCAGAGCGTGCCCCGTCCCTGAGAAAGAAGATCCTTCCTCAGGGGAATTCGCCAGGGAGGGGCTGTCACGAGGAGTACAAGGTCCAAGAACCAGGCCCGGGTGGGCCAGTAAGGAGCCACGAGAGTGACTTGTTCCTCGTCCTACCTGACCTTGCAGAGCACCTGTGCAAGAAGGCTCACTGGGGGAATGCGTACTTGCGCAGCCCCACCGGCCAGCTGTGTGCCAGTGCATCTGCCCCGAGGGGAGCCTCTGAACGGGCATACCAGAGCGGGCAGTGGGAGGTCTCTCGGGAGGCAGAGGGGTCTACCTGGGCCTTGCCGAACCGTTCCCAAATCAGCTGAACCGAGTGGGGGTGAAGCCTCCACTCTCCGCCAGGCAAGCGTTGTCATGACAGCGCATCCGCTATCACATTGAGGTTGCCGGGGATGTGAGTGGCACGCAGCGACTTGAGTCGGTGCTGGCTCCAAAGGAGGAGACGACGGGCAAGTTGTGACATGTGACGGGAGCGTACGCCGCCTTGGCGATTTATGTACGCGACCGCAGTGGTGCTGTCCGACCTGACTGGGATCCCGAATTAACGGGAGAAACTTCCGCAGGGCCAAAAGGACGGTCAACAACTCGAGGCAGTTGAAGTGCCAACGCAGCTGGGCCCCTTTCCAACGGCCTGAGGCTGTGTGCCCGTTGCAAACGGCGCTCCAACCCAATCTGGAGTCGTCGGTCGTGACCAGGACGCATCTGGACACCTGCTGTAGGGGCACTCCAGCCCGTAAGAAACAGAGGTCTGTCCAGGGGTTGAATGTCTGATGGCAGGCGGGGGTGATTGTTACCCGGTGCGTGCCGTGGCGCCATGCTCGTCTCGGGACTCGGGTCTGGAGCCAGTGTTGGAGCGGTCTCATATGCATCAACCTCAGCGGCGCAACCGCCGCGGAGGACGCCATATGCCCCAGGAGCCTCTGGAAAAGTTTTAAGGGGACCGCTGTGCCTGGCCTGAAGGCGGCGAGGCAGTTCAACACTGACTGGGCACGCTTGTTGGCGAGACGTGCCGACATTGAGACCGAGTCTAACTCCATCCCGAGAAAAGAGATGCTCTGAACTGGGGTGAGCTTGCTCTTTTCCCAGTTGACCTGAAGCCCTGGGGGCACATAGTAACTCTCGCGAGTGGGCCAGAATGAGCCTGTCGTCGAGGTAGTTGAGTATGCAGATGCCAGCTTCTCGGAGCGGGGCAAGAGCTGCCTCTGCGACTTTCGTGAAGACGCGAGGGGACAGAGACAGGCCGAAGGGGAGGACTTTGTACTGATACGCCTGGCCCCCGAATGCAAACCGCAGGTAGGGGCGGTGTCGGGGCAGGATGGAGACGTGGAAGTACGCGTCCTTCAGGTCTATCGCTGCGAACCAATCTAGATGCCGGACGCAGGTTAAGATGTGTTTCTGCGTGAGCATCTTGAACGGGAGTTTGTGCAACGTTCAGTTGAGAACTCGAAGGTCCAAGATTGGTCGTAAGCCGCCGCTTTTCTTGGGTACGATGAAGTAGGGGCTGTAGAAACCCTTCTTCATCTTGGTTGGAGGGACAGGTTCTATCGCGTCTTTGGCCAGAAGAGTCGCGATTTCCGCGCGCAGAGAGTGGGCGTGTTCGCCGTGTACTGCGGAAAAGCGGACGCCCATGAAGGGGGGGGCGGGGGCCTGGCAAACTGAATTGCGTAACCGAGTCGGATGGTCCGGGCCAGCCAGCGAGACAGGTTGGGAAGTGAAAGCCACGCGTCCAACCTCTGCGCTAGGGGCACCAAGGGGACGGTTAATTTGGACATACCCGGCGGGGCTTCGCAGCGGGGCGGAGCAGGTAGGGCAGCGTTGGGCGGCGACAGGCTGACCCGCAGCTGGGGTGCTGAGAAAGACTCAAAGCACTTACCTTGCTCCGCACACCCGGCAGGGGGCGGGTTAGCGACTGAGGAGGAGGTCTCGGGTAGGCGTCCTCTAGGCTGGACGGAACAGGCCGGCCGGGGGGGACAGTCGTGGGGCTGGAGACGGGTGGTCCGTGTCCAGGAAGCCGGGACTGCTTAGATCTGGTGGCAGAGTGCCGTGGGAACGGCATTTGCGGGCCAGGTGACCCAGAGACAAAAGAAAATAGCTCGTTACAGAGAATATGAGAATGTGAAAACTAATTCGACAAAAAATTCTCCTCCCGGCCCTCCACCGGGGACGGAGTGGTCTTACCACCTCCGGATCTAACATCTTGGTCCCTGGGTTGAGCGTCTACGGACAGCCTGGGAGCCTTCCAGGTCCTTGAGGGAGTCCATGAGACGGGGGCGTCCGCTTCCTGCGGAATGCTCGACGCTGGGGCTGAGAGCTGGGCCCGGGTTGAGGCGGAGCAGGGTGTTTCATAGCCGCAGGAGGACGCCCTCGGCGAGCAGACGGGGCATGGCCCATGGCGGCAGTCTTGCGGCGGGGCAGGATGTGCAGTGGCCTCCGTCTGCCTCACCGCTGAGGACTGCTGGGCAGAGTCATCAACGGTGGTGCCGAATAGATGGAGCTGGGAGACGGGGGTGTGGGAGAAGGTGTGCCAAGTCTGCCTCCCGCATTTCGACCAGGTCCAGTCCACAGGTGCATTTCTGGACCACAAGGGGTGGCCATCGCCTGTTCGAGTGCCAGCGCTTCTGACCTCCGTGGCCCGGGGGCGCGGTTGGTCATCCAGCGCAGTTCCTGCAGCACATCAAGAACAGGACTACCCAAGGTGCAAGTTTTGAAGCGCCTTGGCCTGGCGTTGGTTGCAGGAAGGGCCGTGGCGTGCAGAGTGGAAGTGGGTAGTGAGCTCGTCGTGCACGTCCGGGAAGAAAGGAACGGGGGGGGGCGTGGCTGTGAGTGGCACACCTGCCCGCGGGACCGATCAAGTAGCCCGGGAAAGCATAGCGGATCTCCGTGCGTCAGGCTCAGGCTGGGCGGCAGACCCGAAGGTGGCGGCCCAGGCGAGTGATCAGCATCTGATGCCGCTGTAACGCTCTCCGATGCAGCGGTGATGTCATCCAATTCTGAAGCAAGCAAGCGTGCCGGGGAGGCGGGCGGTTCGAGGGGGTTTACCCGGCGAACAGAGCCCGTCATATTGCCTGAATCGCCTTCATCGCCCGTGGCGCCTGCGTCAATCCCGTAGGAAGGAGGCGAGGCGCGGGGGGCGGCTGAAGTGGCTTTCTCTCATTACAAAAGAAAGCCGTGCGACTGCAATGCTATAACGGCCATGTTCTCACACTGAGAAGATGAACCATTGGAGAGAATGCTCATCCCGGGCTCAGACGGAAGCAAACAAGCGTGCCGGGGAGGCGGGAGGTTCGAGGGGGTTTACCCGGCGAACAGAGCCCGTCATTGTCCCCAAATCGTGTTCATCGCCCACGGCGCCTGCGTCAATCCCGTAGGAAGGAGGCGAGACGCGGGGGGCGGCTGAAACGTCTTTCTCTCATTACAAAAGAAAGCCACACGACCGCAATGTCGCCATGGCTATGTTCTCGCACTGAGAACATGAACCATTCATAAAACGCTGCCTGCGTGTGATCGCAGCCCAGGCATGCAAGACAGTGTTTTATGACCGAGAGAGGTGGGGAGAAATCACCGCATCCAGAAACTACACAGGGGCGGAAATTACATCTTTATAAAGACGCGTCCTGAAAAGGACGTTCAACGCCGCTGTGTAATGCTCTTTCAGAGAAATAAACTCTTTTACGGAGAGAATCACTCTTTCAACTCTTTTAACTCTGCGCTGTCGAAGCGCCCAGGGGCAAACTGCACGCCGGCAGTGAAGAGAAAAGCCGCTGTAGTGCGCCATAAATCCAACAGCAAAGCAGAGCGTCAGAGGATCAGAAGCAGGATCAGTTGTGTTACTCGCAGCTGACTGCATACACACGACCTTCGGCTCCGAAGAAAATTACTGAATGAACGAGCGTATTTCTCTCGCCTTTATATCCGTATCCGGAGGCGGAGTATGCAAATACTGTTCGCCAACTCTCATTGGCCTTTTTTCATAGATCAGAGGTATCTTTCGGCGCTCAAGAGAGACCCCTAGTGTTGCTTCTTCGACACGACGTCGAAGTGAGCGACAGACGGGGAACTGCATTATTGCATTTAAAATTAAAGTACAGTAGTACAGGTTGTAACAAGGTTTAAAATGGGCAAGGAGGAGGCGGGAACAGGACGAACCATCAAAATAATGTTTAATGAAAACTTAAAAAGACATAAAACATAAACACACAAAGGCAGATATGTGTGGCTCTCTCTCTCTCTATCTCTCTCTCTCTCTCTCTCTCTCTCTCTCTCTCTCTCCCCGAAGTGTCACATCCGGCTGCATTTATCCCTCTCCTCAGATGATTAGCCCGATTGGGGGCCATCCATGCACACTCACGCACAGGTGTAGATAAAACACTTAACACGATTTTCTTACATTTCCCTTATGATGAATGTTATTTACTACCAAAACACTGACACTAATCCAAGCTATTGGATACACTATTTTCATGTTAAGCCTTTTCGCTCCCTTTCTATCTTCTTCTTGGTCATTATATTAAATTGTTTTTCATTTTAAGTTTAGTAGGGGATGTTTGCACTGAACTAGTTTTACCGAGCTGTTCAATGTAAAGCAGTGTCTTGCACAGGAACGCCTATAAATATGAATCATTTCTACAATTCTGTGCCATTTAAGTCCCCATTACAAATGTGTGTGGTATTTATATTGTTTAATTTCACCCGATTACAATTTTGATGGGTTTGTTAAAAAGAATAAAACTTTTTATAATGTTACACACTTCTGTGGGCTTAAAATTAAAATTATAAATAATTGAAATGCACATCTAACATCTTTGACAAAAATAAATGCTAAATCACTGAATTTTTTCCCCACATACAGTTAAGAGTTTAGGGTTACATTCTCTCACTAACATGTATTCATTTAATGGTAAATGTGTAATTTTAACACTGATAGTTGAGGTTTTTTGTAAGTCCCTTGATTTATTGCCTACCCTGTTCTTTCACGATACCATGACCTTTCATTGAAGATATATGTTAGGAAATGACATCACACATCACACTAGAGGTGTACATCGGCAATTCTACAAAATTGTTTTGAGTTATTTGAAGTGTATAACTCTATTATTTTATTTATGTTTTCCTTTATTTTGTAGTGTTAATCATATGTGGCCAAGCATAACATGTCCACCCTGTTATGGGAAAATATATGGGTAATTAATATAATTAAACATTTCAAGATACAGTATTTATGTTAACAGAAATAAAATCGTAAATATTAGTTTACAAATTTGTATCCTAGATATCAATCTGAGACCATGTAGTGGCTAAATTATCCACTGAATATCCACCCTATTATTGTCCACCTGATGCTGCCCATTTAACTGGATGGAGCGATTTCTGTTTTTTTTTTTTTTTTTTTTTTTTTGCCATCTAGTTTGACCAGTATGACTAATACAACATTTAATTTGTCCCTGTAATGATGAAACACGAAGAAACTTTCAATGCCAAAATGTCACTGAATGGTAGGAATGACCCATTTACGATATGTACAGAGTTGTCGTTCTGCCGCTCTCTGTACACATATTACACAGTCCCCCAGTCAGACGAACAGGGACTGGGCAATGGTAAACCACTTTTTATGGTAGGACTAAACTACTGGGAAAAACAAGCCCTCAAACAGATAATCTTGCAAATATAAACATGTACCATCTCATCTCATTAGATTTCATGGTGAAACTACAGGAAAAGAGTCCTTGTATATGAATTTGTGTGCGTGTGTGAGAGAGAAAGAGAGTCAGAAAATGATTGACTGTGTGATTATAAAGTTGTCTTTATGATTATGAGCACATACATTTCACAGCACAGGCACACATAAACAAAATATCACGGTCAATTTATGGAATAATTTGTTTAATTACAGAGGCATACTGCACCTGAAAATTTTTCAAAAATACATCTTGTCAATCATTCATCTGTCTTTTTGCATTTGCAATTAGAACCAGTCACATACAGTGGCTGACAAATATCTTATTAAGTTGATTTTTAAGATGGAGGAAATTACAAAAATGTGATCACTGTTCACCATATAATTACCAAATCTACAATATGAGAACATTTTGAAGAAAAACCTATATGAATGTCATTAACTGCATAATACAACTGACATTTAGAAAGCATCCTTAAAAAATATGATTTTTTAAAATCAAAAGTAATAAATAATAATAATAAAGGAGTGATGAGTGCCTCTAGAAAAGTGGTTGTCATGACCTTGGGGTATTTTCCTCCATTGTAGCTTTGATTTTAGTTATTTTGTCAGTGTACACATTTTCAGGAAGAGATTAGTATGCATCAGAAATGTATCATATTCTTCATTACCCATTAATAAAAAGCTAATTATTGTTGCTTGCAATGTCAAACATAAGCAAAATACCACTCGAGCAAGAGAACAATATGGCCCTACATCAGCACTGCTGTGATTCAACCGCAGGCAGAGTGCCGTACTTAATCACAGCAGTGCTGATTTAGGGCCATATAGCACGATTGTGAGTGTGATATTGCTTACAGTATATATAACAGTTCAATGAACAATTCCATTTTTAAAAATTAGGAAAAACTCAGTACAGTAAAAAAAATAAATAAAAAAAAAACGCATTTGTGCATGGAACTACTTTCTTCTGCGACGGATCCGAATCTGCAGTTGCTGTTCAAAACAAATTATGCATCCAAGCCTCCGTTAGTCATTCAAAAATTACTACTTTGTGTGTGTGTGTGTGAGAGAGAGAGAGAGTGAGAGAGAGAGAGAGAGAGAGAGAGAGAGAGAGAGAGAGAGATTGAACATGTGTGATCACCTGTTGATGATGCTGTAGTCTGTTAGTCATTTTGTCAGAAGATAATGTCATTTTGGTCAATTGCATCATATTTTCTCAGTGGAAAAATAGCCATCCAAGTGGGGTATTCCTCCCTATTTTGTGGTAGCCAGTGCACATGAGTCATTCACTACTATAGAAACCACAATGGCCTCTGCTATTTTGAACAGTATGTCCTCTCCAATGTTGGAAATCTGCGGTAAGATGTAAGCACCTTGCGTTTGTGTAATCAATCAGTCTGTTGTGTCTCTCAGCTGTGATGAAACGTAATGCTGAACTTGTTAGTTTTAAGCTGTTTAAAGCTATTTCCTAGTTTTAGTAGTGTAGTACTGAAGTAGTAATCTGTGTGATCATGTAGTGCTGATGAATGAAATCACTGACTGACACTGACTCACTTTATGTCACCTGAACTGGCTTATATTACACAATTATTTATTTATGTTTTATTTATTTTTTTGCTGCCACCAGCTGGCTAAAATCAATGATGTCACCAAAAAAATCTAATTTAAAGAGACACATATAGCTCTTAGCACATCCGCAATGCTCTTAGACTTTAGTTTAGAACCTCAAGAACACAAGCAGAGTGATACACACAGTGAAGCGTCCGAATGCTGATTTTCTCAGACATCAGTACTCGTGGAATGTCTCTCATCCAATCAGATTCAAGGATTGGAACTAACTGTTGTATATACTGTAATATGACTCATCTTGAAACAGTAATCTGTATTTAGAAATTATTACTACATACATGCTGCATTGCTTCATGACTGTAGTTAACAACCACAAACCCAAACAAAACAAATTGAATTGAATCAAAATGTAATTAAATTGTATCAATCAAGATGAATAAGTGCAACGAGAACGGGTCAATCAGTGAGTTAATCCACACCCGATTTGAAACAAAAGCATACCTTCAAACTGACTCAACACAAAGCGAGGGTGATTAGCTATTGTGTAGGATGCTTGACAATCATGAGCAAACAAACAACATAAACTGTTTGACTTTTACTAACATTAAGTACAATTTACTGCAATTTGGTGTCAGCACATTGCTCAGACATAATAACAGGTAACCTTAGGTAGTCTTTTGTAAGAGTGTTTATGCAGCCATCTAGTGTCAGACTGCCAGAAATCCTCTCATATTGACAGCAATACCACCGGAAAGAAAATTCACAAATAAGAGCTCTTTATGGACTAATATGTCTTTTAATATCTCTTTAATATTGTAATATTTATTTAAATATTTATATGTGCTATGCTGTCACACTAATTTTATGGCAACACACTACTGTATCTCAATTATTCTCTCATGTGTGTCTACTTTTATTTCTCCTATGTAATTTTATCAAAGTAGCATCTGATTCAAGGTTGATCATTAAATTAATCCTAACTGAGAAGCCCTCAGAGCTATGAAAGAGCAATCTCTAATATTATATATTATAATAAAATACCACATTTATGCCTGACTGAGACTTATCATGCACACATTGACTATCAAAATTCAACAGTGTTTTAATGACTCCAGTGTTTAAAGGGAAGGAGAACACACCATAAACATCTCAAGGACAAGTTAGCAGCAAATTTGCTTTGTCACTACAACTTGGCTCTTTTTGATGATTATGTTGGTGAGTAGATATGCAAGAGTTTGTCACATCAGTGTGAGGATCCGACTAAATTTAATGATAACAATTTAAAGTAGACATTAATGTTTCATCACTGCTAAGTTCTGTATAAGTTTATTACACATTCAGAGAGAGTGACTCATGAGTGACACACAATACAGGACTGACACAATCTGAAATTAGGAATCTTAATTCAGGGCAGTCGACTTTTTCTTTTTGAGAGCTTTTTTTGCATGGATTCTAGATAATAAAATGCAGACACACTAAATTCAGTGAACTTGAGCATTAAAAAGCCCATATTATGCTAATTTACAGGCTAATGGTTTTATTTTTGGGGGGGGGGGGGGGGGGGGTCTACTAGAACAGGTTTACATGATTTAATGTTCAAAAAACACATTATTTTTCTCATACTGTACATTCCTGCTAAACCTATTTTCATCATCTGGCTCAAACGCTCTTATTTAGGTCCTGTCTCTTTAAAGCCGCCATTTCCAAAAAAAAGCCCAGTGTGCTCTGATTGGTCAGCTAGCCTAGTCTGTTGTGATTGGTCAGCCGCGTAGAGCGTGTGTCGGAAATGTACCGCCCCTTACCATAACTGAGTTTCAGGCTTCTTTAACAGATGTAAACACTATTGTAACTATGGTAACAATGACATCGGAGTTTGCCATACCAGTTTGAGTTCGATAATGAAAGTTTGGAAGAACAAGACGATTGAACAGAACCAACTTACACAAGCACAACTTGAGCAGTTTTAATTTTTTAACTTTCTTACAAGGACACTGTAGATTATTGTAAACCTAACAAAGCTTCAACAAAGCTATGAACGGAAAACAGAGGCTTACTCCCAGTTAATGAGCAAGTTAGCCATGGACTACCTTGGATGGTGGCCGTAACTTCACAGTTTGTAATAATTATATAATTATATAAGACTCTTGAGATTAACCATTTTGTGACACAGTTTTAGGTAAAAAGCTGGCCCATAGCTGAATAGTAATCCCTTACCAAAACGATAAAGTTACATAGCAAGTTAGCCGAGCACTACCGTGGATTGCAGATGTAAAATTACCATTTGTAAAAATAAATCTATCTCCACACCTGATCACTATTCATGATAGTGCCGAATTCTACAAATGTAAGTAAAAGTGGGCCTGCAGCTGATTAGCAAATCAATTTCAACACATTAGCTAGCAGGTTAGCAGAGACCTACATCTGTGCACTGGGTGAACACTGTAGCCACAACACAAAACTCCACATTTTAACTCTCAGTAGCAGATAAATCCACAAATAATCAAGTATACATACAAGTTGTGATCCTGAAGCGCCAGATTGTCCCAACAAAGTGGGAACTGCACCATCTTTCAGGAGTAACTGTCTTGAAAATTCGGCATTGGTTGTGGTTGTACTGCTAAATAAATTAAAATATATTTTAACCACCAATTCTTCAATTCGTCTGCAATTGGAAGACCAAACAAAAATGTTTTGCTTTTGCAGTGAAGAAAACAGCGTCTTCTCGACATGGTGACAACATTAACAAAACTCATCCTGGCCTCTACTTTAACTATGTTTGTTATGTATACTTTACGGAAGAAATGGCTGGACTACAATCCAGCCGTTTCTTGTAGTTCTTGAGCAGTGTTGTCTGTGGAACAGAATAACTACTGTTTGTGTGGACTTTGTGCTTTGTAAATTTGCAGACCTTTTACATGCACAAACAGCTATATTACACACTAAAGGAAATGGGAGGTTTATTGATCCCTGGCAGCATGTTATGACTTGTAAAGGAGGAATGTCTTGACAGGAAGGCAAGAATGAGAGGCGGTGTAAAGGATCCGGTGTCCAGATGTGGGGGATGGCGGGGAGACGTCCCTGACTCCTGCTCCAACACCAGGAGATGTTCTGGGATTAATGAGGTGAAACATTTAAGATGGTTGGCTGCCGACTGATAATGAAAGTTTTGTCAGCTAACTGTGTACCTGAAAAATTCTTAAACCATTAACCCAAAGCTCTGTACTATTGCTTGCAAGGTCATGTGGTACTAATATGTTTCTTTTTGAAGCAGTCAGTTATTTTTAGAAACAGCAGTTTTACAAAAGTGGTCAAGAATAGGTTACTGTAGCTAAAAACCACAAACTGAAACTAAACAAATCACTCCTAACAACTTAAAACAAGATGACAATGTGTCATAAGAATGAGTCAAACAGTGACTTTATCCACACCCAACTGAATCACTGAAACAAAAGCATGAAAATTAACTAAATCAACACAAAGCTGTGGTAATGTTTTGTTGTTCTGATGAAATACACAAATACTTTGTTAACTTAAGAATATTGAGAGTAGTGGAAGTCTTTGTAGAACGAAATTGAACTGCAAGATTCGAGTGAAAGAAACAATAATAGCAGTAATTTATGTATTTATTTTACTTAAACAAATCTAGTTTCAGCCCATTACCTGCATCATATTTAGCATTTTAAAGGCCACAAACTATGAATGTTTTGGACCTCAAGTTAGGGTAAAATATAATGGCTGATATCATTATCTGTGTGAGAACAATACACTGTAGCTCACAGTGTTGTATAAAATATCCATTCGTCATAATTACAGTAAGTAAAAGTAAAGGTGCCTTCATGGAAAATGGCTCAAGTAAAAGTTAAAGTAGCTCATGAGAAGTAAAAGTAATAAAAGTAATTGTTATTAAATTTGACTCCTGAATCAATAGATCAAGCAGGCCTAAATCACACAAATAAAAGCACAGTTAATAATATCCATGGCAACTTAGTTGTGTGGTGGTGCCATGCTGGAGTACATATTAGGAGTTAACTCAATGTAATATAGACTCTTGACAGGGCGGGGAAAAGGAGGACACGAGGACAGGCTTCTGCACACAGGTGAGGGGTTTTTTAATTCTTCAATGTAAAATTACAGGGGTTCAAACATAAACTTCTTCTTATAACAAAACTAAACCTTTCCATATACTCAAAACTACATGTAGCACCCTCTTCCCTCTCAGAAATGCCGTACCTGAGCTCTTAGGGCGGGTACTCGGGTTCGAATTTTGCAGTCTCCCAACTAAATGCTGGGACCTCTCCTAGCACTCTTTAACACACTACCCAATTTCCCTTGTAGAACTATAACCATGCATTTTATGTGAATGTGAATTAACACTATAGAAATATTCAGGTTAAACTTCAACCAGACCAATTAGGAAACTTGATAAAATCACTTCAAGTAAACAATTACAGTGTTTATTAAACAAATATGAATTTAAATGAAAATGGGGAAAAAAAATAAAAAATAAAAGAACGATAAATAAACAGTTAACTACAATTAACTGTCTATTTTAGAGTGATGTCACAGAAAGGCAGAATGGATATTTTAATAATACACAATCTCTATGATTAAGGCACTTTTGGAATTGTATGACAACCCACAGATGACTATGAATATAACAGTTGAGTATAACTTTGTTCCAACCAATGATAAATCAAATGCCTCTCAATATAGTTTTAACACTTTTTTAAATGCATCATAAAATCTATTTACATGTACACTCACCTAAAGGATTATTAGGAACACCATACTAATACTGTATTTGACCCCCTTTCGCCTTCAGAACTGCCTTAATTCTACGTGGCATTGATTCAACAAGGTGCTGAAAGCATTCTTTAGAAATGTTGGCTCATATTGATAGGATAGCATCTTGCAGTTGATGGAGATTTGTGGGATGCACATCCAGGACACGAAGCTCCCGTTCCACCACATCCCAAAGATGGTCTATTGGGTTGAGATCTGGTGACTGTGGGGGCCATTTTAGTACAGTGAACTCATTGTCATGTTCAAGAAACCAATTTGAAATGATTCAAGCTTTGTGACATGGTGCATTATCCTGCTGGAAGTAGCCATCAGAGGATGGGTACATGGTGGGCATTAAGGGATGGACATGGTCAGAAACAATGCTCAGGTAGGCCGTGGCATTTAAACGATGCCCAATTGGCACTAAGGGGCCTAAAGTGTGCCAAGAAAACATCCCCCACACCATTACACCACCACCACCAGCCTGCACAGTGGTGACAGGGCATGATGGATCCATGTTCTCATTCTGTTTACGCCAAATTCTGACTCTACCATCTGAATGTCTCAACAGAAATCGAGACTCATCAGACCAGGCAACATTTTTCCAGTCTTCAACTGTCCAATTTTGGTGAGCTCTTGCAAATTGTAGCCTCTTTTTCCTATTTGTAGTGGAGATGAGTGGTACCCAGTGGGGTCTTCTGCTGTTGTAGCCCATCCGCCTCAAGGTTGTGCGTGTTGTGGCTTCACAAATGCTTTGCTGCATACCTCGGTTGTAACGAGTGGTTATTTCAGTCAAAGTTGCTCTTCTATCAGCTTGAATCAGTCGGCCCATTCTTCTCTGACCTCTAGCATCAACAAGGCATTTTCGCCCACAGGACTGCCGCATACTGGATGTTTTTACCTTTTCACACCATTCTTTGTAAACCCTAGAAATGGTTGTGCGTGAAAATCCCAGTAACTGAGTAGACCGGCCCGTCTGGCACCAACAACCATGCCACGCTCAAAATTGCTTAAATCACCTTTCTTTCCCATTCTGACATTCAGTTTGGAGTTCAGGAGATTGTCTTGACCAGGACCACACCCCTAAATGCATTGAAGCAACTGCCATGTGATTGGTTGATTAGATAATTGCATTAATGAGAAATTGAACAGGTGTTCCTAATAATCCTTTAGGTGAGTGTATATGAACTGCCCTTTTCAGAAAAGGAATAACAATAAATCTACCCCCTCTTAGAAAAATGCCATGGCAGCGGCATGCCATGGCTAACGTGGGCCCACACACACACGCACGCTCTCACCCCTCCTTGCAGGCCTGTATCGTTGCTCGCGTGCGTTGAGGCCACGAAATAAAGCAATAATTGGCCGCTTCACTCCGAAGAGCCAAATAAACATTAAATGGGATGCCTTCAATCCGTAGTGATGAATCTTCCCAGGTTAGGAAACTTTAATCACACAGTTCGTCCCTGATATGCGCGTTCTGACCTCCTTACGATCCCTCGTTGCCAGGGGAACTCTGAACCCCTCGGCGATTCAGAGCGCTACCTGGATATCTGGTCGTGCAACTCCTCCCTATCACCGTTATTCACGTTGATAAAGTCCACTTTAGTATTTAAATACTCAGTCACTATTGCGTTTGTATTTAGCACCAACTTGTCTGGAACTCACACAAGTAGACAAACTCAAAAATAACTAAGCTTTCTGCTTACAGCTAGCGAACTCTTGCTAAACAAAATCTCTGCAGAATAAACTGCTTAAAGACATTTCTTTAATCAGAAAATCAAATCAAACCAATCCTGGTCGGATTAATCATGATTCTCACACTCATACAGCACGGAGCGTTTTTTTCACGCATCTTCCTCCATTCCTCCTCTTTCTTCTTCTTCCCTTTCTTCCAAGAACCAATCATACATTACGATAGGTATCAGGCGGGTTTAGTAGATTATGCTCCAATAAATAAAGGATAAACCCTAACTTGTTTGTAAAACCCACGTTTTGCACATGTAACTTACAAACAAACTCTACCACAGAGCGATGCTCTTAAAAGGGCAGATCCCATATACACATTGTAAAGAAATATGAACTTAATACCCAAGAAACATTATTAGAAAGGGTCTTAAATACTCCCGCTTAACTTTTAGGGGAAAATCACCAGGGTTACATACACTTGGGCTGCCAACACTGGACTGGCCTCCTCACTGGCGGTGCTGTGGCTCTTTTATGCCGCTCTCCCCGTGCTCACTGAAATTAGAGACAGGTGTTAAGACATATTTTAGCTCAGGTGTAAGCGCCCTTACCGCTCCCCCTCTCCGGACGGGCGCTTGACCACGCCCCCGCTGCCACACTCAAGAACCGCTCTGACCAATTCAGTCAGGGAGTAAATGTACTACTCATCTGGTGTAAAAGGAAGGTCAAAATTGTAATTAATGGTGCATTCATGCCATGTCTGAATGATCTTGTTTATAGGATGAGCGCAAATAAACATCACCATGAAGTCGTAATACCAGTGGAATACTCTTGGAGCCCCTGTTTTCCAAATTGGGGTTGTATCAATTAAAGAATCATGTCAAGCAAATTGGTATTGTACATAACTCTGTTTTAGTTGTGGTGATTTTGACTGTACAGTTTATATTGTACGCATTTTGTACCATAGATGAAGAATAAAGCTTGCCAGATTAATTTAGCAGGCAAAAGTGGAGCCAGTTATCTTGATTCTGAGATAACCTTGGAGGAGCATGATGAGGTAATTAAGGCCTTGCCAACAGACAAGGCTCCGGGACCAGATGGCTTTGCCGCTGAATTTTTTAAATCTTATGCTACATAACTGGCTCCACTTTTGTTATAATTTTATACGGAATCATTAAAGAATGGAAAGCTTCCGACAGCCACACCTGAATGAATATTATTTTTATGTTTAGTTTAGATGATAAACAATATATGCTTGTGTTTAATTACTTGGTCTGTTTAACAATTTAAATAAAATATATATATTTTATATATATAATATCAATAGCTTTCGTTGTAGGATCTGGTACCAGTGTTTTAATATGACTGTGAAAGAACTGATAGAATGATACTGTACATAGAGTATATTATCTATACAAAATTGTATATATTTATAGGGAAAAACAAATCACATACAATTTTCCAACAATAAGACCTAATTGTCAGTTTGTGTGTGTGTGTGTGTGTGTGTGTGTGAGACCATTGAAATGTAAAGATCATTATTTGCGATTAATTATAGCTTTCATTATAGATTTTATTTTTTTTAACTTAAGAAATGAATCATAAAAACACATCTAAGGTCAATGTTGTAACCACAGCAACTCTTCCTGGTGTTAAACATTTGTTTCAGATCACAAAGATTATGGAATTTTTGGCACAAGTAATGTCTTGCATGGATGGTACAGAGAGTTTTGGCTAAACAAAACCAAAGTACAATCCAATTTCCTTGTTCAAGAATTCAAACCACAAGAGAAATAGGGAAAGAAGGAAGAATGGAAGATTCTGCCATAAGGGCAGATGAGTTTCTGGAAGAAGTACTACATAATTTAAAGCACCACAAATCTATAAGATCATTGCTTTTATTGTAATATTTCAATTATTACACAATTGTGTGTTTATTAACAGATCAAACTTATATTAATGCTTACATAGTTAATATCCGTCATATGGAAAGTAAAAGAGTGAAAATTATATGTTATTTTTTTTACTTGTAATGAGAGCTTATTGATTATTAATAACTATTAATGCATACAAAATATGTGGAATTGAGTACACAGAACTGACTGAGTGTAAAGAATATTACACACAAAAATGTTACGTCTGGCCTATTGGACTGGGCTTTTGCTTATAAATAGCACTGCAAAATTTAGCAACATTTGTGAGCCAAAATGTTAAACTTTGTGCTATTTCCAGAGTTGGGTAGAGTAGCCAAAAACTGTACTCAAGTAAAAGTACAATTACTTAAAAAAATTACTCAAGCAGAAGTAAAAGTACTAACATAATTTCTTGAGTAAGAGTAAGAAAGTATACAATTAAAAGAGTACTCAAGTAGTGAGTAAATCATTTCTTTCATAATGGACATTATCATAATGGACATTTACTCCCCTATTTTCCATTACATAATACAAATTGAACATGTACTACAGAATTATTATTATTGTTATTAATGGAAATTCTGTCATCATTCACCATTATTTTGTTCCAACCCTGTATTAATTTCTTTCTTTCATACAAGATATTAGACAGAAAGTTTTACTATTTACTTTCAGTGAATGTTTGGCTCACACCCTTGTGCCATCCCAGATGTGTATGACTTTGTTTCTTCTGCATAAATCAAATTCCAAAAAGCACATAAAGGCAGCATAGAAGTAATCGATAAGTCTCCAGTGGTTAAATCCATATCTTCAGAAGTGATATGATAGTGGGGATGAGAAACTGATCAATATTTGTCATTTTTTGCTAGACAGCAGGGGCGATATGCAGAGAAGAATGTGATCTGTTTCTCTGTTTCTCATCTACACCTATCACATCGCTTCTGAATATATTGACTTAACCACTAGAGTCTTACGGATTAATTTTATGTGAACTTATTTTTGTTTGTTTGTTTAGCTTTATAATGTTGCCACCCAATCATTTGCATTGTATGGACCTACAGAGCTGAGAAATTCTTCTAAAAATCTTAATTTGAGTTCAGCAGATGAAAGAAATTATACACATGTGGCAAGTGTGTGATTAAATAATGAGAATTGTAATTTTTGTTTGAACTATCCCTTTTAGGGCTCTTGTCAGATCTGGATGAATTTGTCAATAAGAAGAGAGGTTTGGAAACATTTCTAATTATTAAAGTGAAAATGTGAAAATGTCCCACAAGGACATTATATAAAATACTGAAATATAAACCAAAGCAAGATCATGCTTTATTGATGCCTTCTTTTGCTACTTCATAGCTTTTAAAGTCCTGTGTGGATTCTTATATCAGTGTAGTTACAGTTTTCAGTGTCGTAAGTATTTAGATCAATAGTTCTGTACAGCAGTACTGCCGCTCTCTAAATGCAGAGTATATAGTCTACGTAGGGCACAACCCTGGTTGTGGAACACTATGTGTGTGTGTGTGTGTGTGTGTGTGTGTGTGTGTGTGTGTGTGTGTATGTGTGTGTGTGTGTGTGTGTGTGTGTATGTGTGTGTGTGTGTGTGTGTGTGTGAGAGAGAGAGAGAGAGAGAGAGAAAGAGAGAGAGAGAGAGAGAGAGAGAGAGAGACTTTTGACTTTTAATCCTCCTTTATTACAAAAAAAATCAAGGTTTAATTAAACCTCACATAGTTTAAAAAAATAATTTAAAATACAAACATACAATAATAAATAGCATAAAAAAACAAGCAAAGAAAAGAAAACAAAAACACAATTAAATATAAATTTGCAAAGCACCATCAAAATCAGATTCACATATGCACTGGTTTACTCCCCAAATATGATTGAAAGTCTCCAGGTCTTTAACCAAGTTACAGTATGCATATTCCACCTTTAATCTAGTTTTAATTAAACCTTTTAAAATTAACATTGCATCAGTTGACCCAGCATTATTTATTTTGCTTTTACGTGAAATCCAAATTCCCATTTTTGCTTTCCCAAACAAAAAATTAAGCAAAAGAGAGAGAGAGAGAGAGAGAGAGAGAGAGAGAGAGAGAGAGAGACAGAGAGAGATAATGTTTGAAAGTTATGAACCCTTTTGTTTTTTGCATGTTTTGGCCTCGGTCATTTCTCCCTAGAATTTGAAAGTAAAAATATATAATTTCATTCAACATTTCCTTGCATTGTGAAACCTTTGGGAAGTCTGAATCACAAAGGTTCACATACTTCTGCACACAAGGATACTTCATGTATTAAGTAAATAATTCAAATATATTCAAACTATTTATGTTTTCTGTTAATCGTGTCGTATTTTATCAGAACATGTAGCATAGATGAAGACATAATTATGTCTAAAATATGACAAACAGACTTCCTAAGGGGTTCATAAACTTAGTTTAATTCAATCACTATATGTATTTTGCCAATATGTAGAGTGCTCAACAAATTATTAATATTCCATAGCTTCACAGTTACAGGTTAATTATCTCATGAACATTTAGTTTATTCTTGTCGATTGTTCTTTTCCCTTTTCCCTTTCTTATGTCATTTAGTTTTGATTGTTGTTAAATTCATAGTAAAACTATAAAGTAAACTATAAAGTTTTATAAATTAAAACTATAGAAATGCTCTCTAGACCAGGGGATGTAAAAACCTTTACAGGAGCACTGCACTGTATAAAACATTGTAAACAAGACAGTTGAACAAAGTTATTTTTTCTACATTTTAGATTTTGTCATCATAAAGGGCAGTTCAAGTTATATAAAGATTATATACATTTTATTGCCACACTAATATGAATCTTCCCAGATTGTCCTAGCCCAACTGACAGGTGTAACAACAAACCAGACAAATGAGCAAGTAACCAGGAGGATATGGGCTGTCGACCATGTCGACCAGAACACAACAGAATTTGGTGACATATACATTTTGCAGTCATTTTCATGAATATTTTTTTCTGGATTACTGTTCCATTTTGTATGTTTTAATGACTTGTGTATTTCCCTTTTTCAACTGGCTTATGTCTTGGATAGAGCCAAAGTTCCAGCTGAGGATTTACTTCAACTGAGCCCAACCCAAACATTAACCAGAAGTGACTTTTGGTCTTTTGTCTTTGATGAGTTAATTGTCAATAATTGTCCATTTCAATGCATTACTCAGCTGTTGACATCAGGTTGATGTAAATGCATCAGCTGTTATTAATATCCTTCCATTTCTAAGTTCTAATTAGTGTTTCCAACTCATAGCTGCACTTGCAGCTTCACAGGTCAGTTTTTTATTTTCTGTTGTGTTTGGTAATACATAATACAATGGTTATGAAAAGTTTATAATGACACAAACTGCACTCTTTGTTTCTATTTCTTCAGGGCAAAGATGTCTTTGCTGTCAACAGTTATATGGTGGTAACCTGGCTGCCACCAGTTGACAATGATCCTCTGCCAGCTTTACCTGTTAGTATCCTATAAAATATGTGGTTAGCACACATTACAATGATTTAGTATCTTAATTGTTTGTGCAGTACACAGGGAATGAATCACAATAACTATGGTTCACCATGATTCTCATCCCAACTCACAGAATGATGCTGCAACCAAGGACTTTATTTTACTCCCTTCATGTGAGTTGAGGCACTTGATTTTATGTGTAAGTTACCTATTTGTCCATATGTTGATGTAATGTATAGAATTGAGGTATGGACTTATGTCATTTGTATTTTTTCCCCCATTGCTGTTTTTTTCCTTTTAGCCAGCCATGCACATTGTACAACGTTCCTTGTAATGGAATGTCCCTTTCTTTTGTAAACGTATACTTTTTGGTTGTTATGCCCATAATTACACATGTGTACATTGTGGGCTCTTAATTGGTTCAATTACTAATGTCATGCTCTTTTACAGATCCTGAAGCCTAAGTCAAGTGTAAACTTTTATGCAAGTGCCAATAATTGATAAATTCACTGATAAAACATAAATGCCAGCTACACACTTCGGTACTGAATAACTGGTGTTAACTCATTATGACATGTTTCAGCAAGTTCTGGTTAATGTTTCCAGAATTGGTATTTTTAGAATTTAGTTAAATAGTAAAAATAAACCACTGGCTGTAACAAAGAGGGGTTGTTCTGTTTTAAACCCAGATTCTTGTTATATGTAAGGGGTAATCCAGGGCTAAGCGTGTATTAAATTATTTTAATGCACAACATGGGGGTGAAGAACCACCCAAAGTGAAGCCCACAGATGTGAAAACAGTAGTGTTTAATGCACACCTAGGTGTGGATTACCCCGCTTATACCATGGTCTTGCCACAATTAATAAAGTTAAAACTGTCATTGATTTTGGGAAGACACTGTCAGTGTCTGTCTATGCAAACTGACTGGAACTAAATGTGTAGTAAACTGTTTTAATGCACACCACCTTCCAGTAGAATCCAGTATTGAGACTGACTATGGTATAATACAATATGATCAACTTTGTTTTCTGCTTACATGTGACTGCTCCATAAGATATATTGTTGTATAATAATTAAATGTGTTTTGTTATTGTTTTATTATAGGCAAATCAAATTTCAACTGGCCTTTGGACTATGTCCTTACTGAGAGACCGTGAGGTACAGCTTTTAACTTCTTTGCATGTAAACCATTATTATCAGCAGTGGAATGTCATCATATAATTTATTCAGAATACAATATATACTGTATGTACAATATGGTCTTATTCCACTCTTAATTAACAATATGCACCACTTCGGCTTGGAGGGACTGACTGTGGGATATTCATGTCGATGGTAAGTGGTCATATAATTGCTATACCATTGTCTCATTGTGTGCTAAACACTGCATTTGTTAATATAACTTCAGAGGTTTTATTTTGTATTTTAGTATGCCCTGTATGTGACCCTTGGGAAGCCCTTTGATTTTTCAGCAGTGAGTTTTTAATACATTTCTGGTTATTTGTTCAGCAAAATTGATTGAAAACACAATTAAAATTGTATGCTTAAGATTTTCAATTGCTATCTTTTATCAGTCTGACATCTTGTAATCAGATGGTGGTGCCATCAGTTATTGCAGGCATTTCCTCCGGCAAGGTATGATACTGATAACGTCTAGGTTACTGTTGTAACCCCTGTTCCCTAATGGAGGGAGGAGACGTCGCCTCTGAGCTTTGAGAAAAGGCCAATGAGAATTGGCGAACAGAATTTGCATGTCCCTCCTCCAGACATACGGGTATAAAAGGAGGGAATTGTGCATCTGTTTAGTCAGGATTGCACTGAGGAGCTGAGAATAAGGTACGGCCATTACAGTGGTTGGTATGGTGTTGTGGCAAGAGGGACACAAAGTCTTGTTCACTCCATCACGGAACGGGGTTACGACAGTAACCTAGACATTCCCCTTCTGTCACTCACTCGACATTGTGTCGGTGAAGTGACACTAGGGGTCCCTATCCATTAACATCATGACACTGTCATAACCGTGTTACGTGAACTGCTGATGCGGGTGCAAGCAAGCTGTTAGTGCCAAAGGAGCAGCCTGCGTCAGGCTGCACTTAACCTTCCCAAATGCTCCATAAAAACGTCATACACTTCTTAGGTTCCCGGCATCCCTCATCTCTTAAAGGGGGGGACCAAGCGATGTGCCAAGCATTGGAGCAGGTCACACCAGCCGCTGCCTTTTCTTTCTATGTTTATCATAGGGCTGTTTAGAAGCGGCTGGGGCCATCTAACACTATAACACGCATCGGGGAAGGTGTTCTTTTCTGATCCTATTCTTTCAGGGGGAAAAGACCCCATGGAGACCACATCCTGCCCATGCTGGGGAGGTCATATGTGGCAAATACGCTGCCCAAGTGAGACGCGGGTCCGCCGTCAGGGGGACCGTACTGCAGAAAATACAACACTGGGGGTAATCGTGATGACCAATACCTGTGGAGCACCTATTCCAGTACAGAGTAATTTAATGAAGGCATTGCATGACGATACAATTGTTTTTTTTCTCTGTGCGGGGGGAAAGAATGTGTTTTACTTTGAAGAGTTTGATGCTGATGCAGCGATTGAGTGACAGTCTGTGGCACCGGCTCAGCATGCGCAGCTGTGTGAACTTCCACTCAAGTAAAAGTCCCATTCAATAATCTCTCGATAAATTACACATGAATTAAAATTAAACCCAGTAATGTAACAACAGTAATGCCACCCATTGTAAAGAAGTAAAAGTAAAAATTATTAGAAATTTACTTGTGTGGGAGTAAAAAGTATCCACTTTTAATCCTACTCTAAAAGTAATTTTATTCCCAAAAGTTACTCAAGTAACTTAACTGAGTAAATGTAGCATTTTTACCCACCTATGGGCTATGTTTGGCCAATTAGTTCTTATAAAAGCAGAGTGTGTTAGTTGAACCTGTGAGACATGATGTAGCATGGTCCAGATTTGGTCTGACAAGTGCATTTGTGAAAATAGTAAGATATCATTGCCGAGCAGTAAAAGTTAAACAATGTCAAAACTAAAAGCTAATCTAGATAATTATGTGTTACTTGAAACTATTTAGCAGAGACAGGTCACTTCTATTATAATGAATGGGAGAAATTGGAAAGACCAATGGTCACGGATGTTGAAAGAATGTCCCACCTTAACGGTAACCTAACGTTCTGTCATTAATCATTCACCGTTATGTTATTACAAACCCGCATGTCCATTCTCTTTCATTGTTTAGAGAAATTATGCATTGAGAGTGAATGATGATGCTGATGTGCTGTATTGGCCCTGTTCTCATACTGTTACTGCAGTAAACGGAACTGTAGTAGGAATTCTTAATGAAATTAAGCTAAAGAAAATAAAAGCGTAGCCAAAACTGACACAATAATGTTTTTTGTTTTTTTTTACATGTGTTTTTGTGGCTTTATACATCCGCTTATACTTGTACTCATGTACTTATGTTGTGTCCCACCCTTGCTTACTGCAAATAATTTGAATCTTCCTACTTCATCCTTCCATTAATGTGATGTAGAAAGCTATATTTTTTAATATAGCATGGATTGCATAATGATTGTGTCTGCACATTGCTGACTTAGCTGACAAAAAAATACAAAAATAAATCATCTGGTTAAAAATGACTACATTTATTTTAAAACTGGTATCATAGTCACTCCCTGCTGGTTTCAGGTTTCAGGTTCAGATAACTCTTAAGGAAAGTTAAGGAAGAATTTTCCTCATCTCTTAGTAGTTTCTGTCATGAACTGTTGTCATTGAAGAAATATTATCCTTAAGGAATGTCTGATGTTTAGGTATCTCATTAATTAAGAAAATACACAGAATGTGGGGATTGCCGAATATGCTCAGGTAAAACTGTGGCATTCATTTAATAGTGTTAACTCTCGCCTCACACCTACACAAGAATTTCAAGCCTTCTTGAAACGGCATAGTTTACTCTACTGCACAAAGACTGGCACACTCAAATTTCAAACTTCCTCTTTACTTAGAAGATTTGCTGATATTCTACAATACAATTGTGTGGTAAATCAAGTTTCACTGAGAACACTTTTATCATAGCAGAAAGAAGTGTTAACACATTCAGTGGAGTATAGACATAATATTCAGTTTTATGTTTACATTGACAAAAGGGACAGATAAGATATTACAGTCCAAGGGAGGGGTCAACAATTTCTTTGAATTGTAGGGTTGTACAAGAAAGCATGCTAGCATGTGAAAAATTGTTGAAAATACTAATTGAAGTATCTCCAGATTCAGAGATCTTACAAAATACCATTTTATTTGAGATATCTAATATTTATGTCTCTGTCTGTTGATGCTTACAATTGGGTCTGAAATTCTGAAAAACGGTCCCTCAGGAGAAAATCTTTTGCAAAAACTAATTTAAAGTGTTCAATTCTGGTGAATTTGGGAGCATCATTTTTACATATTCTTGAGTAACACTGTGTATCATTAATGTTTGGGATAAGCATCTCTAAATGACTAACAGGACAGCACAAAATTGCCTTTCAAAAATGGAGCCTGCTGTGGCAGTACCATGTTAGAGTGATGGAAAGAGATTGCTATATTATGGTTCTTTATTGTACACCATGGCATTTATATGGTAACTCCAATGTAGCCTACATGTCCAAAAAACATATTAACAAAATTATACTTTTTGGTATGCTTTCATGCACTGTTAATGTTTTTATACTGTTTTATTTGTAAAATGTTTACCTTGTGTTTTCCAAAAGCTGCACAAGTAGGTATTGAACATAATAAAGACACTCATCTCTGGCAAATGATTGGATGCATCTGAGTTTCAATTTGTAGTAAATATCCACTTCGTCCAGCTCTCTTTTTGCTCTGTTCTGGTTATCATTTTATATCATGGTCTTTTTGAATACTTAATTCTGATTGGTTGAATACATGCTTTAAAGCCATTTAATGCACAGGTAGTTCCAGTCAATTTTAATCACATCACGTATTAATGCGCCTACTCTGCTGTCTGATGTATTGATACATTTAGAGAGTTTTATGCCTCTGTAGTCTCAGAGCTGGGATTAAACATCACATCACAAAACAACATAATTAAGTCATGCAGTACTATCTTTAAATCGACTGTGAAGTGTTACAGGAAACAAATCAGCCCCGTATTACTCACCCAAAGCTCTTGTGTAAAGAAAGTATGGCTTGATATTCAGCTGTTTTGCATGGGCGGGGAGAGAAGGGAACTGGGAACCGTCCAATGTGTCTTGCTCTGTCTGGCAAGACGATGCATGACCATTTATGTTAGAGATAATGTAACACACAGCTTTTAAAGGGATAGTTCACCCAAAAATGAAAATTCCCTCATCGTTTATTCACTCTTATGCCATCACAGATGTTTATGACTGTGTAAGATTTTAGAAGAATTTCTCAGCTCTTTTGGTCCATACAGTGCAAATGAAAGGGTGCCAACATTTTGAAGCTCCAAAAATCACACAAGTCAGCATAAAAGTAATCCATATGACTCCAGTGGTTAAATCGATGTCTCCAGAAATGATTTGATAGGTGTAGGTGAGAAACAGATGAATATTAAAGTCAATTATTACTATAAATTCTCCTCCCTGCTCAATCAGTCTCCACTTTCACTTTCACATTCTACTTCTTGTGTTTTTGGTGATTCACATTCTTCATGCATACGCCGCATACTGGTTTGGGAGTATGCAGCATATGAATTTCTAGCAAACATTTAATTAAATATTGATCTTTTTCTCACCTACACCAATCAAATAAATTCTGAAGATATGGATTTAAACATTGGATTCAAATGAATTATGAATTATGCTGCATCAGTGTTGGCTAGTAACAGATTACATGTCATATGGATTACATAATAATATTACAACAAACAAGTACTTGTAATTGGATTACATTAAATTTTAAAATGCTTGTAATCAGACTACAGCTACATTTTTATAGATTACAAGATTACATATTAACAATGTAACAGCAGTAAATTGTTAATAATTTATTGATCATCCTAAATCTCTTTTTTCAATCTTTCAAATTTTTAATTCTTAATGAGCACTGATATACATTTGGTAAGTCTTCGAGTGTTTCCCATAGAGAGGGGGAGTGTTGTGTGTATTGCACTCAGAACTGATTCTCACTACTAGTCAGCCAGATGAAGATTGAGTGGTCTCAGCATCATACCACTGGATCTATAGAGGTAATTTCATTTTTACAAATGAAAACACACTCTGCTTCAAAGGATCTAATGGATGCCATCTTAAAGAGTCCTGCCAGCAGGGTACACAATAGTTCAACTGCAAAATGTGCAATTTTTTTAAAGATTGCTATTGTTTTATGTACTTAATATGAACTTGATGTCTCAGTGTTTTGAGTTATAAACTTTGACCATGCACTGTCATTGGTGTTAGATTTAATGTTATTTAATTCAATATAATGTTTAAGGTGTTCTTTTTGTGTGGCTCTTTTTTTTTTTTTTGTAATAAAGAATGGAATAAATTTGTTTTCTCTTTGTACATTTATGTTAAAATGAATATCCTACTCAAATGCATGTGACATAAAATAAAATAGAATTAGGTTTAATATGATCCAAAAATAATCAACTAAGATCACCCAAAAATGTACTGTTTGCTTTTTTTGTCATGTAATTTGTAATCAGTACCTGATTACAATTCACAAGTAATCTGCATTGCACTGGCTGCCTTTATGTGATTTTTGGATCAACATTTTGGCACCCATTCACTTGTATTGTACGGACCTAGAGAGCTAAAATATTCTTCTAAAAATCTTAATTTGTGTTCAGCAGAAGAAAGAACGTTATACACATCTGGGATGGCATGAGGGTGAGTAAATAATAAAATCATTTTAATTTTAGGGTAAATTATTCCTTTACCAGTTTTGCAATTGCGTGAGGCAACACCGCAATTTCATTCAGGTCAAAGTCAACAGGTTAGGAGAGTTTTGTATGATTTTCTACTCCTCATGTACAGTAAGTGCCACTTTTACAACTGTCACCGCAGCAATGCGGGTTTTTTCTCATTAATGTGAAAAAGACGAACAATAGAAAATTCAATATTACATGTTCTGAGAAGTGCCAACCTTTCTACATTATGTCTGGATTGAGTATTTAAATTCACTGTTTTAAAGAGTGTTTGGTCTCCAAAACACTGTAATATTATTGCACTGCTTTATCTCTGTGTCTCATTTAGAATGGGTAGAACTCTAGATCTAACAACCTGTAGATAAAGTTTTATTGTTATTCTTCCAGTCAGAATTTGTTCTGTAAAAATGAATGACAGCTGTAACTAATTAATGCTCGCAAGTAACCATGGTATAAGCAGGATACTCCACGACTAGGTATCGGTACTTACTTGGTAAGTAAGCAAGCAGCTGCGTTTCCGGCAAGTTTGACTTTTTGAGAAGAGTTCTGCTGTCACTGATTGCAATGTAAATAACTAGAAGCATAATAAAACCAGAATTTAGTTATATGGGCTTAAGAACTATTACACAGCCACAGGACGTAGAGCAGAATATTATGCCAATGTCCCATAATTTTCTAATGTCAGCATTTAAAGTAAAAAAGTAAGTAGATCATCCACTTGTTGATGTGTGTTGTTCTGAAGAGACAATAATAACATCTGCTTCTTACTTTACCAAGAGCGTCACGATGCAGTTTTTTAATGTCTCTATGTAAACCTCCATTAACCTTTATCAGCAAAACCTCAGATGTAGCCTTTATTTATTTATTTCAAAAGGTGATCAGCACCTGATCTCTCATTTATTCTGCTTGTGGAACAGTGTGTTGACATGATGGCAAAATGTGATAACAGTAAAACTGTTTGCGCAACAAACCAATGCGTTTATGAAAATAATGATTCATGATAATAATATGATGACATATATTGCCAGCCTGCAATATAAAACAACATGAAGTAGTATTTTTGTATTTGCTAAAATAGCTGGAGGTAGCTTTCATGCCAGAAGCGGCCGATATTCAAGGTGGATAATGGCGCTGCCCTACTCACGCTGAAAAAGAAGGTGTGGATATGTGAGTAAGAAACCGCACCAAATGTTTCATGTGGGTGAGCTGTCCACGTGATTCACGGACTGAATTTGTTTCTAAACAGACAATAGAAATACGCCTACACAGTACATGGTTGCTGATAAACGATCAGGGAAAATGTTTCACATCTTTATGGATAGGGTAAAAAAAAATGCGAGGTGCTACATGGTGCTATGGACTTTCTTGGGGAGTCTCCATACTGCTAAGATGTCAAATACTGTGGTGTAATTTGTATAAAAGTTGAATTAATACAAACACTTTGTAGATGCCAAAAGCATGCCTTTAGCATCTGTATTGAGGCACAAACAGCTAAATTAATGTGAATAATCAAATGTGGATTCATTATATAATATAGCTTTCATTTGAAATAAACACAATTACAAGCAGACACATTTTAGCCAGCAAATGTATCAAGATATTTTGAGAAACTAGACTTTGCATCAGTACATTGACGGCAAAGGCTCATTGGTCACATCCCTAAACAGATGGTGAGGGGTTCTGCTGTCACTTTTATGTGTTTTGTTCTTTTATTTTGGAAGTTTAGTTCCTGTTTTATAGTCATGTGTTTCATGTGATATCCTGTTTCCCTCCATGTTTGTGTGTCTTGTTTTCATTGGTTTATTGTCTTCAGTGCTGGGGAGTAGCTACACATGTAGTGATGCTACTAACTTAACAACATTTTTCAGTAGCTTGACAGTAGCTCAGCTGCATTTAAAACAGAGTAGCTTTTCCAGTAGCAAACTACTTTTTCCAGCAAGTAGCGGTGTAGCATGACCAAATGCTACAGCATATTGGTGAGATTATAACTAATAGCCTTCCTTATTATAGAAATGTCCGACGATCTGGCAGCATATTTCTGTCTGCTCATCAGAATCAGGCACCATCGTCTTCTTCTTTTGTAATGACAGATCACAAACAAAAATAATGAATTACCGTCATCTACTGACAGCATATTACAGCTCTCTTGGAAGAGAAGAGATTGTCTGATGGTTAATAAAAGAACACCATTTTATTCTTCTATAAAACAAAGAATGTCTCAGACACTTTGTTCTTCATAGATCACTCAACAGCATATTTACCTTTACTATTTAAATATAATAATTCAGTTATTAAGTTATTATTGCCTTTTGAGATATTATGTTTATTTAGCTTCTCATCATCTGTGCGTTATTGGGAGCAGTGAGTGAATTATTAATGTGATTTTTATAAATATATGGTATATATTATTATAATAATTACTATCATGCAGAACTGTTTAATTTCTCAATTTCTTAGCATTAAACTATTATTTTATGTAAAAGATATAAAATGATTGGTAAAAGAAATAATTTATAGCATTTATAATTATACAAAAAAAAAAATTTAATTTTTGGTTGATGCATTTTTTTTTTCGAAAGAGCCAATCCACAAACAAATAATTAACTATTTTCAAAAACAATGTTTTCAATAAAATGTTTATATTGCCCATAGACTACTCAAAAACAAACAAATATGCAAAAATTAATAGGTAACATGTTGGAATTGAGTACACGTTTGTGTGCAGGTCTCCATAAAATCCATTATACAATTGTTCATGAAAAATTGTACTTACCTTTTGGGCTGTGTGATTTGTACAAAATATTTTAATAATAATCGCATTTAAAATATTGTGATATCCAATTATATGGTCAACCCCTTATTAATTTGGCTTCAAAAATTAAATACATTTATTGAAACACAACAAAACATAAACAAAATATATTTCTAAATGAATATTTCACTTTAAACTAAACCAAAAATGCAATTAAAATAATGATATGATTAAAAAAATCTTCTCTGCAACCACCTCTCCAAATACAAACATTTACCATCTCCAACAGCCCCATTTGCCATCACACAAGTATCAGTATGTGGCAACAGGAGCAAATTAAGAACTAAAGACAGTTATAAATGATAATTATAATAATTATCATAATAAATTAATAAATTCCCTTGTGTTCCCAAAAAATGCTGCCAAATATGTGTTCTTATCGAATGTGTTTGTATTGTGTTTGTTAATAAAGTTTATGCTGCCTAAGGAAAATAAAAGAGAACAACATTTTTGGTTCAAGGTGAACGTGTCTTGTATTACTTTATGATTTAATCACTTTCGTCTTTGTTTATTTAATACAAAGATACCTGTATATATCACTGAACCTGCAGAGTTGCGTTCACAATGTGTAAGAGCGAACTACTCCATCACAGCACCTCATCAGATGATCGGAGATCATTTGCAGCACTCTCATAGAGTACACTATTTTTGCAAACAGTTTTCAGTTGAATGAAATGACTGATAACTCTTTAAATGAGCTTCTTCCACGAGACAGGGTCCCGTTGCATGCCTCTGAACAAACAGCGAATCAGAAAGGAGCACTGACAGCTTTTCTTTGGTCTGTTCTTAAAAATATAATAAAGTGTGTTTCTTCAAGTACGTCTTTTTGACTAGCAGCATTTCTTGTCATGTGTCACTCCGAGTCTTAAAGGTCATCCTCTTGTTGTGGGCAGATGTGCAAAATTACTCACACATGAAATACATTTGAAGAGAAGCTTGCGAACTGGATTGAGCCTCGTCACATTTTTCGGGTGCTATTTCACACCTGGGTGCACATAAAAAATAATGAACGATTATTAAATCACTTGTAGAAAATGCTCTTAACAGATAAGATCAAAAGTTATTGGGAAATGAGGCCCAGAACTCTATGCATGTGCATGTGTTGTAGAAGCGCTTTCATTTCACTCATGAAAAGCAGAGCTCACTGCGCACATGTAAAATCAGATGCACATCGGCAGCTTTTCTTTCGTCTGTTCTTCAAAATTTAATAACATTTTGTCAAACACGCATCTTTGTGTCTAATTTCTTGTAATATATCACTCCCAGAAGTGTCAGCAAAATACTCTGCATGAAAAATGTGTATTTGGTGGATATTCATTCATTTCAAACCATGTTCACCAGGAGTAGGCTGTACGACAAATTCAGGAGAAAAGACATCAAAACCGTGTCATTGACTTCAAGCTTTGCAATCGCACCCACGCTTTCTTCTGGAAAATGATCTCTAGAAAATTTGTGAGACATCTGGTGAGACATCTGGCAAGCCACTTGATTTTTAACAAAGAGCCACTTGTGGCTCACGACCCATAGGCTCCTGACCCCTAATCTAGGATGACAATTCGTCTACTTTTTTTGGACCTGAACAAAGCGAAGAAATATTTGTAGAGCAACCTTTGTATTTGATCTGTAAAGCTGGCACTTGCATGTCAATGGAAAAGCAAAAAATCAGAAAATACAATGAGCGTGAACCCAGGTGAGGGGAGAAACAAGCCCTGAGTCTTTATACACATATTAGCCACACTAAATATTATGTGACAAGAACAAAAAATGCCAGCTCAAGGAGAGTTTGTCATAAAAATCTGATCTTAAGGGAAGTAGGCTACACCAGGCCACAGCAGGACTGAAAAGTGTGAAATATAGTATAAAAAATATTTTTTAATGGCAACTGGCAGGGCGGAGGGCGGGCCGGGTCGTGATCCTACACACCCGGTCCCGTATTAGGCTAATCAAGCCTCTGAGAGGGATAAAGGCCGACAGCAGAGGATGGTGCGGGAGAGAGAGAGTGTTTACGGACATGTCCGTCATGTGTGTGTTTGTGTCCTTTTGTTTAAGTTTATAATTAAAATATGATTTATATTGTCAAGCCGGTTCTCGCCTCCTCCTTTCCGTTGAACTACATTACACTGGTGCCGAAACCCGGGAAGGAGGAGGCGAGAACCGGCTTGACAATATAAATCATATTTTAATGATAAACTTAAAAGACAAAACACACAGATGAAGGACATGTCCGCAAACGATCTCTCTCTCGTCGCACCACCATCGGCCTTTTTCCCTCTCTGGGCTTAATTAGCCTGATAAGGGACCGGGTGTGTATAATCACAACCCGGCCCCACCCTCCGTCCTGCCACAGGCATCTAATCATTTTTATATTTTTTACTGCTGTATTTAATTTTATGGCCATTATTAACTGTATTATGTTACTATTCATTAAATCTATTATACATATTTAATATATTTAATTAAACACATTCAATTTATTTAATGAATACATTAATTAAGAAAATGTAATTATTATCAATTTTGTTATCAATATTATTGGTTTGATAGTAGCATTAAAAATATATTGCCTCATTGAGTAGCTTCAATGTAGCTAGCTACTTTTTGATAGTAACTTGTAGTGTAGCTAACTACTTTTTCAAAAGACAGCTTGTAGCTAAACTACTTAAAATTATCAGTAGCTTGTAACTTGTCAAACTACAGTTTCAATGTAGCTTCCCCAACACTGACTGTCTTATTATCAGTTTTGTGATGTCATTGGTTTATTAGTTTATTAGTTATACAAGTTTATTAGTTGTTATCTTGTTTATAGTTCTTTCTGTTTATTGATTGTCTTGTTTCCCTTGTCCAAATATGTATACCCTCATGATTGCCGTGGTGCTTTGTCAGGTATTGTGTTAATTTAATGTTGATTGGAGGTCAGGTTAGGTCTAATCCATGTTTATGTTCACGGTTTTTGGATTACACTTTATGAATAAATTGCACTTGTTTTCTTCACATCATCAGCCAACATTACATCTGCAAGATTTTGCCAGATGTTTAACTTATAAAGATAAATAAGAGGGGATCATATACACTGATCAGCCACAACATTAAAACCACTTGCCTGATATTGTGCAGTTCCCCTTCGTGTCGCCAAAACAGCACCATCTCAAAACTGTCAAAACTCAAAACTGTGCTTTTAAAAAGTATTAACAAAAGAATATTAGTGTAATATCCAAGTCAAAAAGATTTAATAATTCTCTCTTGAGAGTCAATGATCCATGTTTTAAAAACTGTATAAACTAAATGAAAGAGGAATCCCTACAAACCGTATTTGCAGCACAGAGCACAAAAATTTGGGCATTATGCAATTGCAACCTTACCTACTCTCCTTAACACCTACACATGGCCTAATTACACAGATTCATGGTTTCACTCATACTAGTTTCATTAAAGTGCAATAATGGTAAGCACTTCTACCAAAGAAGTGACACTCTTTCTGTTGTTGGAAATAAGGAAATAATGCTAAGTATCCAGAGAATTGAAAAGGATGATGATTGAAAGTTAGGTTTCTTGGACAACCCTTCACATGATCCCAGAGGCATAGAAAAAAATACCAGACAAAAGATCACTGATTACATTGATAACTTAAGTAATACTTTGATGAGAGGTTTTATTAACAACTACAGTAAATCATAAATAATTAACTAAATTTTCTTGATCAGTGTGAGGAGGGATTTAAATGTGAAATATAAGTGAACAAACAAACTATTTAAAAAATGCTTATGCAATACAAGGCCCCTGAGGGTTTTTTTTGTTTTGTTTTTTTTACCCAAAACAGTATGAGCACAAAACCAAAACATGCTCAATGTTAATTATGTAGATTGCAGTAGTATAATATTGCACAGCTCAAAGTGCATAGAGATTGAAAAAACATTTTCGTTGTTGTAAAAGATCATGGTTGTACTTTTTTTATTGTATTATATTTTGATTTAGATTTTGTGTTTAGTGTATATGTAAGGGATAATGTACAGTCAGACGGTTGTTATCACACAATAAGCCAACAGGGTGATCAGGAACCCGACGTGAAATGGAATAGGTGATCCTTTACCTGGTGGTTTCTACTATACCTCTGTACAAATTAAAACATAATTAAATACATCACAAATTGGTATAAACTCAATCTAGCAAAATAATATTAAAAACAATGTTGGAAAGAAATATGGAAGTGCATATTATGGTAAGTAGGTATCTGTAAAAGGTTCTAAGTTTGTTGGCAATCAGAGACAGCGAAGCAGATTCAAGGTCAGACTTTTAATCTTTATCAATTTTCAGACACCTGACAGTAACCGTCAATACAAAATAAATCAAACACAAAGTAATGGGGAAAAACACTCTCTATGCTTGGTGTCGGTTTGTGGGTCACTCTCTATCCCCAAACTGATTATCATGTCTCCCTCCACCATCATTATAATGAGAGACAAGTGTTAAAGATAGTTACGACCCAGGTGACGAGCCTTACCACTCTCCCTTTCCCGCAGACCGACACATGGCCATGCCCCCCCACGTCACGGTATCATAAATGGGTATCACCATATATAGAAATAAAATTAATGTAAAGTGCATGTAAACCAAACCAAGTGGTCTTAGTAAGACTGGACAAGCTAAAATTGGCTCGGCTGATCGGTGCCCCTGTTGCAATGCTGCCCAAGGCGGCCATCTATGTTGCCTAATGGGTTGACCGGTCTTGCTTGTATCACCCTAAGGAGTTTATTTTGAGATAACAACCGACTGTCTGTGCATGATACTGCTTATTACATGGCTACTATCCAAATAAATAAATGTATGTACATAAAATATTGATTTGCATTAAAATTATGTAATTTGAGAAGAAAGAAATCACTGAACAGCTGAAATCCACCTCCAGTTTGCATGTGAGTTCTGTTGGAGTTTATTTTGTGAAAATGACCATCTGAATCCTCAATATGCAGCCTATTTGTCACTATTCACTGTTGTCTGCCCTGTGTTTCTCCTCTGTCATCTGTTCCCCATGGTCTACACTTCCCATAATTCCCTGCCCTCATCACTGCCAGCTGTCTCCTATTGTCCTCACCTGTGTTTAATTTGTCCTTAGTCTTTGTGTATTTAAAGCCCTGTTTGTCTGCGCACCGGTTGCCTGTTGTTGTATGTATACATGTCTTGTTCTAAGCTCTGTTCTTGGTTCCCTGTGTTTTTGTTTTTTCTTTATATTCTGAGTTACCTGGTTCATCTTTTGTTTTCATTAAAATCTGCATTTAGATCCTAGATTATATTCTGACTTCCTTCATTCATCACTCTATTACAAGACTACTTGCCATGTAAACAAATAATTGAACATAAAACATTGATTTAAACTGAAATTGTGTAATTATGTGAGAAGAAATAAATCGCTGAACAGCTGAAATTATCCTCCGGAATTGCATCAAATTTCTGTTGGGGTTTACTTCATTAAAAATTACTGTCTGACCCCTCAATATTCAGCCTATTACAAGAATACTTGCCATATAAACAATAAATGGACATGAAACATTGATTTGAGTTTAAATTACAGTATTTTATTAGCTTACTTGTACAGATCGCACCTAGAATCTCGTTCAAACCACATTGGTTCAACAAATTGTGGTCATTAATGCCGTTGCGCAGGGGGTGAAGTAATAACTTTATATCTGAAGTAACCACAAATATTAAACATATACATCATAAACACTAGAAAGCCATTTAATGCAGGAAAGCTGTTCTAGACAGGTAAGCTGCATGCACTGTGTAACGTGACAGATACATATGCTGCAATATGCAGTGTGTGTTTCTTTCGACATCAGACTTTGGGGTTCCCCAACAGGCTTGTGCACATATGCACATGCAAACTGTGTTCAAAAACATATTAACACCATTTATGCATTATCATAAGCACATAAAAGTTATGTTCTCTGACAGAAATCATGTGTGATAAAGCAAATTCTTTTAACAGCCTTTAATCCCTTAAACGGCTGCCAAACCCAATGGCTTAAAACCCAGCGTTTCAGAACACAGATTTCTGCAAAACACTGGAAAATGACATTTTCTTAAATGCATGTAAACAAGGTCAAACTTTTGAGAGCATGAAAGATGCAGTACATGATATTAAGCCTCAGTGAAGTAAAATAATTTCCACACAGCAGTCTAATAAGGATCTGTGCTTTTAACCAAAGGTAAAGAGCTGTAGCTCCAACCACACAACTTTGCAATGCTGTTTGCAAATGTTCATTGGAAGTATAGTTTTGGGAAACACCAAATCTTTGAACTATGTTGGTAATGATGGAACTTGCCACCATAGTTGACTAATGATGCTATGGAAACACACACCAGATTGATCTCACTGTGTATTTGGCAACAGTCAGTCGAAAATTTCTGCTGCTGAAATTGGTCTGCTCTTTTGGTTGAGTCTTGAGCCTATGTCTGATGATTGGGAGGGCATCTTCTTTTCTCAAATGTAGGGTAACTTGATTCTGTAATTTGATATTCAGAAGGCTGCCACACTCCTTGTATAGTGAGCTCATAGCCCCAATTGGGGCGGCACACCCTGGGCGTGATATGCCATAGTGATGGCATCAATGACCCAGTGGGCAGTCCTCTGTTTGGAGACAGTTCTCCTTTTCCACTCTCCTCCAAAGCAGACAAAGAGCTGCTCAGAGCCTCTAAAGCTCTGCGTGCGGACACAGCAATGACGAGGCTAGGTCTGCCTCCTCCTGGGGCAGCGCTTGCAGGTTCACCACCTGATTCCAAAAAGGACCACGTGAGACTATTCCGGACCAAACTCCAGGCACGTGTCACTGACAGAGAATGCCTGTTAGTCCCCCACCCTCTTGATGGACGTGAGTTCAGTTTTCAGAGAGACCACCTAAAGCTCAACTGACTCCAAAGGCTCAAACGGGGCTCCCCGTAGGACCATGGAGAGACTCCACTCTCCCCTGAGTGTGACCTGTCACGACAGCATGTCCAACATGTGAGTGGGCGGACGCCTGGCAAACTGAATCTCCAAGCTCCAGGTGAGGGGGACCTGAGTGGGTGGGGCCTTGTGGCGGGCCGGAGTCTGAGGCATCACGGTGAGGGGGTTCGAACCCCGAGCTCATGGCCGTGCTGAGTCTGGGGACATTGAAGCATTTCCTTGGCTCCTGATACCCATCATCGGACCAGTCAGGGATGGGGAGGAGGGGAATCATCCTCGTAGACTGTCATAACCACCCTTGCGTGGGTGTGTTTCTGACACAGCTAAGCACGCAGGGGTGGGGGGCCACCTCTGCAGCGCCGTGCTTGCAGTAAAAGTGCGGCATCTGGTGGTCATGATAATGATGGCCTGAACACCGGATGTGTGACCCAGGGAATGAGGAAACTCTTTTATTGAAAATGTAACACAGCCCCACAGGCATGCAGCAAAATCAAAAGAAAAGGTATCAAATGACTCTCCTCCCGGCCCTCCACCAGGGGATTGAGTGGTCTGCTTATCACCTCCAATGCAGCAGGTTTCCACGTCCCTGGGTCACCCATCTCAGGGGCGCTTCGAAGCCTTCCTTGGGTTCTTGAGACGGGAGGCTACATGCCGGGGCCGACCTGCTGGGGCGGGCTGCGGTGGAGCCAGTGTTGTTGCCATATGGCGACGAACAGACGGGGTACAGAACTTTGATATATATGTGATATTATTATTAATATTATTGCTATACAAGCACAATCATGGCCTCCCTCAACCATGTTCTTGCACCTGTACTCTTCCTCTAATATGTACACAATATGCATTATTTGGATCTAAATCCAATGAACTCCTATTAATTTGTTGTTTTTGTATACATCCTACTATATAGAGAATCTTAAATCAACAGAAAAGGAGCCAATAACAAATAAAACATTCAATATGAATTAATGTATTTTTAAGTTACTCTTTGCTCAAAGATTGAATCTGTAAATCCTTTGAATCTGTAAATGCTTAGCCATTTTCACCCTTAATTAAATACTAACAGACAGTATAGTCGCATCACTGCAGCATGTTTATTGTGTTCATTTAGATTCCCACAGAAACCCTACATCCACCCCTAAACCTAGTATCACCATGGTATTTTGTAGCTAAATAAATGTAACCACAAAATGAAACATGGTTTCTATATTAACACCATATTGGTGTAGTAGCATTATGGTTAATTCCATTAAAGCTCTAGATTCCACCAAAAATTGTATTACTACAATATTATTATAGTAAAACCATATACCATAAACCATACTGTGCTGACAAACTGCCTGGGAGCTCCTCCTCCCCCTCAATCAGTGGTGAACCAGGTGGAACAAATCTTCCAGGCAATCAGTGCCTGGCTCTGTTGTTGTCTTTAGACCGCAGTGGAAGGAGCATTTATAGAACCACAAGACTAAGGAAACTTCATCAAAGTGATTGTGCAAGACCAAGCCCTCCACAAAACTGTGAAGGACAGCCGGTAAGCGCCATATTGGCCATGTTTTGGCTAGATTGACTTAAGCAGTGCAGTGCTAATGATGCTCTGGAAAAACACAGACTCTTAACTTTTGTTGACTTTGATAGGACTTTTTGCAGTGGTATTTGTAACTTCAAGTTGTTTGGTTTTATCAAACTATTGAAGGTAAAGAAAGAAAAGATACTTGGTTAAAAGAAAAAATATATATACATTTTGAAAATTTAAAATACAAACTGATTTGTTTGGTATAACATATCTAGTTGTGTGGCTACAATGATACTTAATAATAATTATTTACTAGAAATATACGGCTTAAAACTAATGATTAGAAAGTAAATTGAATTTTTTACTACTAAAAAAATATTTTGTATTGCATTTGGCTAAAATGTGAATTTGGCTAAAGATATACTATTTCTGATCATTTGATTTAAAATGGTGGGTGTTTTTGGATAACATTTGCTTAAAATTGGAAACCTGGTAACTTATAATGACAGTAATGTGTTTATCTGAGTTAAATGTGAATAAATTTGTGTGGTTTAATTGGGCTGTCAACTCCGATAATAACTTGTACTTATCTCTTTTTTGAGGTTTTTCACCTGTTTACTGCCCACCAAAGAATGGTTAATAAAAGACAAACATCTGATCCCAAGGCTGTTTATTGAGTGAAATCCAGTTAGATCTTCATGTGGAGGGACTTTCCTTTTCAAGTGGGGAATTGCACAAGAAATGAATCACAACTTGACAGTGAAAAACCGCCTCAAGACTGGAGAAGGACCAGAAAAGTGAGACACGTGTCCATAGAGACAAAGACTGTTCCCGCCCTGCTGTCGTGATTGAAATGGCTGATTCATTACTGTTGGAGCAGCTAAAGACCGCAAGGACATCAGCGAAGCGTCAGTTTTCCCGTCTGGCCAATAATGTGCTACGAATGCATACAATGATGTCAGAAGAGGCGCTCAGAGACATTTTTAAGAAGCTCACTGCAGAAGCTGGCAAAGTTCTGGAAGCCAACAATGATGTAGAGGAACAATGTATTGAAGAAAACTCTGATGCAGAGGAGTTGAGTGAGCAGCAAAAGAGGGACTTGGTCAAAACTGCCAATGAGTGTGAGAGAAAACTGCAAGAGCTAAAGGACCTCATACAAAAGACATTGTGGGCCAATTTCGGGGAATATGAACTGACACAAGCAATTACAACTGCAGAGTCACAAGCAGAAAACGTGGGAGCTGTGGACCCAAGTAAAAACCCAGATGCATATCTCTTTATGATCGGGCAACTAGAGAAACTTGTGAAGGCTGCGAAGGAGCATAAACATTGGAAGTGCTGGGTCCTCCCAGCAGAGCAACAACAGTTCCAGAGTCGTATCAAAGGCCTTGAAACCATCCTGCCAAAACTCACGATAAGACAAGCAGACTTCATAGGGGCACAAGTCAGAGGAGAAACCAGCAGATTAAGTACTACTTCAATCAGTTGTGTGACCACACCAGCAATTAGATTAAAGCCAGCTGCCCTCCCAAAATTTTCTGGCATCCGCCGAGAGTTTCCACCGGTGAAAAAAGATTGGGAAGCGCTCCAGATGCAGGGAGAACCTAGTGGATCCAAAGAGATTAAAAAGTTCCAACTTCTCGACAGTGTGGATGAGAAGACAATACGAGACCTCCGCCTTACAACTTACACAACTGCTGAGGAGGTTTTCCGGGTTTTGGAGAACCGCTTTGGAAATAAGACCACTATAGCCCTTGAGATAGTAGAAGAGCTCCAAAGACTCCAAGCAGTTAAAGGTAACCAGCCCAGGAGGATTGTTGAGCTCATCCAATCTGTAGAAAAAGCCCTGGTCGATCTGAACGATCTTGGCAAGACTGGTGCTATAAAGAACCCTCTTGTAACAAAAACAATAGAGAGTAAACTTCCTGATGGCCTGAAGAAGGAATGGCTTCTTCATGTAGCTGGCGATTTGACTATCTCCTTAAGTTTCTTCAAGGTCAAGAAGCCATCTATGAGAAGCTGGACCAACTGAGCGAGGAGGAACCAAAACCAAAACCTGAACCTCGGCAAGCTCGAACCAGAACGTCCACCCAACTGAGCAACCAGGCTCAAGGATGTGTGGTCTGCGGAGACGGCAAGCATAAGAAAAGGCTATACTTCTGCCAAAAGTTTCGCGCGCTTAAGCTGTCAGAGAAAAGAGATGCTGTCAGGAAGCTGGGAGCCTGCAAAAAATGCCTGGAGATTCACAATGAAGGTGACTGTTGTAAATCAGAGTTTCTGTGCAGGAGGCCAGACTGCAGAGAGCAGCGTGCTGCAGAACACCACTATTATCTTTGCCCGAGAGCTGATACGTCCAAAGGGAATGCCGTCCAGAGGTCCAACAATAACAGCAAAGTGGGAGGTGACACAAGAGAGCGTTACACCCAAGCCCAAGAAGAGTTCATTAAAAGCCTCTCACCTGAATTTGCAGAAAAGTGTCGCAATGTCTTTTGCAACACTATAGCCAGAACCTCTCTTGTGTCCAACCAACCCAGTCTTCTAGCAGAGAATGGAATCGTGGAGTGGCCAGTCATCATGATGCTATTAGAGGTCACGGCCAATGCAGGACAAAAAGTTGGGACTTTGATCGACCTGGCATCGGATACAAATTACATAACTCATGATGCAGCTGATCGTTTGAACCTTAGAAGTGAAGCCATAACCCTTGTTGTCCACGGTGTGGGAGGAATGAAAGTTCAAGTTACCACAAAACGGTACCTCCTAAAGATCCGGGTCCGCACAGAGCAAGGCAACTTCAGATCCCACCAACTCCTCTGCTATGGTTTGGACAGCATTGCAGATATCCACAAACATGTGACAGCCAAAAGACTCCAAAAGTTCTTTCCAGATGTCCCCCAAAATGAACTTGTGAGACCAAGACAGATACAGCTTTTGATAAGCCATAAGGAAGGGCGACTGGTCCCTCAGAGAATACGCACCGTTGGGGACCTTGTACTATGGGATGGGCCATTGGGAAAGACAATTGCAGGGACACACCCTGGTCTGTTTGAAGAGGCTATAGTTACAGCACACCAGTCCAGAGCGCACTTCGCCAGGTCAATGAGAACAGCAGCATTGATGTATGAGGAACATATTTGCGACAAACCTACCATCAAGTCTTCTTGTTCTGCTATTACCACTCAGGATTTTGTTGAGTGGTGGAGATGGGATAGCATTGGTGCCCCCTGCACCCCAAAATGTGGAGGATGTCGCTGCGGCAGTTGTCAACCTGGTGGCAAAGAAATGACTCTGGCTGAAGAAAGGGAGCTGGAAGTTGTAAAGGGTGGCCTGACTTATGTTGGTGCTGATGACCACAGTGATAGTCCACACTGGCATGCAAGATATCCATGGCTCATGGACCCATCTACGTTGCCAAACAACAGAAAAGCAGTGGAGGCAACCTTCCTCAGAACAGAGAGACAGCTCGCCAAAGAACCGCAGTGGAAAAAAGCCTATGGAGCTCAAGTCCATGAAATGGTTGACCGCCGGGCTGCAAAAAAGCTGACTAAAGAGGATCTAACCAACTGGAATGGACCTGTCTGGTATATTAGTCATCTTATCGCACCCAACCCCCACTCTGTTACAACTCCGGTAAGACTTGTCTGGAACAGCAGTCAGAAGTACAAAGGCCAAAGTCTCAATGACTTTTTAATGAAAGGCCCTGACGTGCTCAACCCGATCCGAGCTGTCCTCCTCAAGTTCCGCCAAGGCTCCTTCGCCGCTCTAGGAGACGTCAGAAAAATGTACAATTCTGTGTGGCTCGAGGAGAGGGAAGTCCATCTACACCGGTTCTTGTGGCGTGATTCAGAGGGTGATGAGCTAGAACAGTACGCCGTAACTAGAGTGAATATCGGGGACAAGCCAGCAGGTTGCATAGCACAACTTGCCATGAGGGAGACAGCTAACCTGCCTCAATTTAGCCACCTTAGAGATGAATACCAAGTATTACATAAGCATAGCTACGTCGATGACATCTTGACATCCCACAACTGTCGTGAAAGACTCGAAGTCATCACAAAGAATGTGGAGCTTATTCTAAAAGCAGGAGGGTTTGCACTGAAGCCTTGGGTCTTCTCAGGTCAAGGGAAAGGAGAAAGAGAAAAGGCATCACCAAATATTGTTGTCTTGCCGAACCAGCTTAAGGAGGAAGACAACAAGGCGCTCGGTCTCGGCTACATTGTGGATGAAGACATGTTGCATGTCATGGTGAGGGTCAACTTCTCCAGGTGAAAGAAAAAGATGAGACTTGGGCAAGACTTGCTGCTAGAAGAAGTGCGAGCACAGACACCAGACCCGCTGACAAGACGTGAACTGTTGAGTCAAGTTGCTGGTTTGTACGACCCAGTTGGCCTGACAACGCCATCAAAGCAAAAAGGGGCTATCTTAGTCCGAAGGGCATTCCAAGAGGCAAAACCAAAGTGCAGCATGGTCAAGGACACATGGGACCTTCCTCTGTCGGATGAGCTCCGTAAGGATGCAATTGGAATTTTTGAGGAGTACGTCCAGCTAAGCAAAGTAAGGTTCCCAAGAGCCCTTACTCCACCAAAGGCAACAACTGAACCAGTCGCTGTCACTTTTTCAGATGGCAGTGAAAGCTCCTATGGTGCTGTCCTCTACCTGCGGTGGAACTGTAACAAACAATTAACAATTCGATTAGTGGAGTCAAAAGCAAAGCTGACACCTCTAGACCAGAAGGGGGATGCGGTCAAAGCAGAACTTTGCGGTGCAGTTTTTGCAAGCCGCCTGAAAAAGTACTTTGAACAGCATACCCAGATCCAGATAAAAAGGTGGTACCATTTGTTAGACAGTCAGACTGTTCTTGGAGCTATCCAGCGTGAAAGCTATGGATTTCAGACTTTCTTCGCTAATAGAATTGGAGAGATCCAAGAAAGCACACGGCTACAGGACTGGTGGTGGATCCCTGGACCACTCAATATAGCCGACATTATCACTCGAGGAGCTGGGCCAAAGGAACTTGATGCCCATTCAGAGTGGCAGCAAGGGCCAGAGTTTCTACATCTTCCAGAGAGCGAGTGGCCAATTATGTCGTCAAAAGATGTGTCTGTGACAGCTCGAGAAAGCATTAACAATATGCAAAAGAAGTCATTCGTGGCAGCACTCACAAGAGCCCAAGCGAAAAGAAGTCTTCCAAGTCTTGTGGGATGACTTCCTGCTGGTGCAGCTGTCCTAAACTTGGTGGATGAGAGGCGCTTTAGTAGCCTAAAGTGTCTAATCAAGACTGTCGCTTTTATCTGGAGAGCCGCAAAAAAGTTTACATCTGCAACAAAGTCCATTGAGTACCCAAAGTGGGAGGCGATTCCCACAAAAGGAGTTATCACCGCCACAGAACGTCAAGAAGCAAGAAGAGACATCTATCTTGCTGCTCAAGAGGGGGTGACGTTCCCAGCTACCACTATGGACCGCTTGGTTGTGTACAGAGAGCCAGAATCTGGGTTACTAGTTTGCGGTGGGAGAATCCATGGCTTCAGGGAGGATAGCGCTGCAGTTCCCCTTCTGCCTTTCAATGCATGGGTCTCTACTTTATTGGCACGGGAGGCGCACGATGAGGGTCATGAAAGTGTGGCTGCAACCCTGCTGAAAATGAGGAGGAAAGCCTGGGTCATCCAAGGGAGGAAAATTGCCCAAAAAGTAGTGGAGAACTGCCTTTTCTGCAAAAAGTCAAGAGCAAGAAGGTGCAAACAAGTAATGGCTGACCTACCTCCTGAAAGAGCCACACCTGCAGCCCCGTTCGAGTTCACTACAGTCGACCTCTTCGGACCGTATCTTGTCAAAGATGACATCAAGAAATGGGTCTCAATGAAAGTGTGGGGTGTTGTCTTCAGCTGTATGGCCAGCAGGGCAATTCATGCAGACTTGGTCAACACAATGTCGACAGAGAGCTTCTTGATGGCTTACCAACGCTTTACTGCAATAAGAGGGCACCCAAGAAAGATCTGGTCCGACCCGGGGACAAACTTCATCGGCGCCAAACCTGTCCTAAGAGAGCTGTACCAGTTCCTGGATGCTCAGAATAGAACTTCAATAGAAGAGATGTCGGCTCAAAAAGGTACCAAATGGGAGTGGATAATTCACCCTGCTGACTCACCTCACCGCAATGGGGCTGCTGAAGCCGCTGTCCGCATTTTCAAGAAGGCACTCCAGAGCCTGGGCAACAACACTGGCCTCAGCTACAGCGAGTTTCAGACAACATTACAACTTGCTGCAAACCTTGTCAACGAATGCCCAATAGACGCCAGGGTGCAGAGCCATGAAGAAAGTGTGCAGTATGTGTCACCCAACACACTTCTCCTGGGCCGAGCCTCTCCAAGCGGTGAGATCAGAACATTTGACTTTGCAAACTACCCTTACAAGAGACTTAGAGAGATGCAGAACCAGGTCAACAAGTTCTGGAGGTCTTGGAGCCAGCTTGCTGGCCCAAACTTATTTCTGAGAAGTAAATGGCACACTTTGCACCGCAACGTTGCTGTCGGAGATATTGTCTGGTTGTGCGACCAAAATGCAGTGAGGGGCCAATTCAAACAAGGACGGGTGGTGAACGTTAATCCAGATGCTAAGGGCATTATTCGAGACGTGAACGTCAAAGTGGTCCAAAGTTCCTGCCTTCCTGTCACAAGACCCTCACTAAACCGGCCATCTGCCAAAGTCCTGAAAGAAGCTACCCAAACCACGGTTCTGCACAGGGATGTTCGACGCCTGGTTGTTTTGCTACCAGTTGAGGACCAAACTCGGAGCTGGCCGGCAATAAGCAGGTGCTGATTTACGATCTTTCCATCGGTTCCCGTGGGAAGATCGAGTGGGAGGTGTGCTGACAAACTGCCTGGGAGCTCCTCCTCCCCCTCAATCAGTGGTGAACCAGGTGGAACAAATCTTCCAGGCAATCAGTGCCTGGCTCTGTTGTTGTCTTTAGACCGCAGTGGAAGGAGCATTTATAGAACCACAAGACTAAGGAAACTTCATCAAAGTGATTGTGCAAGACCAAGCCCTCCACAAAACTGTGAAGGACAGCCGGTAAGCGCCATATTGGCCATGTTTTGGCTAGATTGACTTAAGCAGTGCAGTGCTAATGATGCTCTGGAAAAACACAGACTCTTAACTTTTGTTGACTTTGATAGGACTTTTTGCAGTGGTATTTGTAACTTCAAGTTGTTTGGTTTTATCAAACTATTGAAGGTAAAGAAAGAAAAGATACTTGGTTAAAAGAAAAAATATATATATATATATATATATATATACATTTTGAAAATTTAAAATACCAACTGATTTGTTTGGTATAACATATCTAGTTGTGTGGCTACAATGATACTTAATAATAATTATTTACTAGAAATATACGGCTTAAAACTAATGATTAGAAAGTAAATTGAATTTTTTACTACTAAAAAAATATTTTGTATTGCATTTGGCTAAAATGTGAATTTGGCTAAAGATATACTATTTCTGATCATTTGATTTAAAATGGTGGGTGTTTTTGGATAACATTTGCTTAAAATTGGAAACCTGGTAACTTATAATGACAGTAATGTGTTTATCTGAGTTAAATGTGAATAAATTTGTGTGGTTTAATTGGGCTGTCAACTCCGATAATAACTTGTACTTATCTCTTTTTTGAGGTTTTTCACCTGTTTACTGCCCACCAAAGAATGGTTAATAAAAGACAAACATCTGATCCCAAGGCTGTTTATTGAGTGAAATCCAGTTAGATCTTCATGTGGAGGGACTTTCCTTTTCAAGTGGGGAATTGCACAAGAAATGAATCACAACTTGACACATACTATATAGTAAATATTTTACTCCTATCAAATCATTCTCTCAACTCCCGACCTGTAACATGACTGAATCATTGCAAGGACATGAACATTTAAATTTAATTTATCAATAAAATTGTTTATTTATTATTAATGATAGTACTAAAGTAAAAATAAATAGTGGAGACAAGAAACAGGATGGGAAAAAGTATGATAAAAGGCAGAATCAAACCCCATTAGTCTGCAAAAAAAAAAGAAAAAAGTAATATCCACACAGTCATTATACCCCATGCCAGTGTAGCAACACTTGAGGTGCAGATTGCCATCAGTTTCTGTGTTTCCACCAGACAATTGCAGTGCAAATATTGGTGGAGTAGGTGCTGTTTACACCTAGTGCAAATAGTCACTCCATAGTCTGAGAAAAGCAACACAAATTAACATTAATCTTTTTTTCTGCACCCAAAGCACTTTATAATATGTGACAGCAAATGCAATCCACATGTCAACAATAGTAGAATGTGATTGCATCACAAAACACAGTGTTGAGTCATGCTCTTGAAATCCTTCTCATACCATTACAACCTGGAAAGGGAGTGGTGCTTTCACAAACCACAACACTGTGTCAGCAAAGGAAACCGACAGGACATACATCTGTGTGTGCATTACTTGTCTTATGAATGAAGCTTTAAAACCATTCCAACTTAATTTCATTCATTCATTCATTTGCTGACTGACCTGTCTTGAGTGAAGACAGGTATACATATTCACTTGAAACATCTGTAGTAAGCCTTACATTAGTATTACAGTAGAGAGTGTCCAATTCACTGTTAAGGATTTTACTGTAAATTAGTAGGCCTTGGGAAATTACTGTTGTAATATTACAACATACTGTTAATTTTCTATGGCACTAATAAGTGGTCAATTATCACAATCAAGCCAAGCCATCTAGTTAATGTATTTGTCTTAAAATACTACACTTTGAAGTTAAAAATTCTACTCTATATAACATGTTATATGACCATAATCAAGCATATTAACACTAATTTTTAGATATGCATATCAAGTTCAAATAGACATAGACAATCCTAAATTGTTAGAATCACTTAACTGAATCTCAGTGGGACCAATTATTACTAAGGTCATTTTGTGTTTCACTGTGTTAACTCTTATCAAACAGCCATTCTGAGGCAAAGATTATCAGGAGTTATCACTGATGTAGCATTTACTTTACAGTGTAGATATACTGTGTATTATATAAACTAGTGTTTCCCAACTTTGTTCCTGGAGACCAACCACCACTACACATTTCAGAAGACTCCTTTATCTGGCACACCTATTTCAGATCTTGAAGGACTCTACTAATCATAATACTAATTAAACATTGTAGTGTTGGGAGGCCAACAGGGCTGGTAAACACTGATTTTTAGATTTTCACTATACTACATGAATATGGGAATAAATAATGCCCCTAAGCAAGTAATATATCTGTACAGTATCGAATGGTCTGACATCTCTTAAAGGCAATGGGAAAGAATACAATTGACATTGTGTAATTTTTTTTTTTATTACCAAGAGACAACCTTTATATCATAACATTTATTGATGGTTAATGGCAGTGTACTATCATAAAAAATATAGAAAGATTTATTTTAAATATATAAAATGGTATTTCATACAAAATAATTACTATGATGATATTTGGGAATTTAAGGAAATAATAGTTAACAGACCCCTTTAATCCTGAGTAATGCAATATATACACATTTTTATGACAGCAAACATGATATTGTAGTATACAATACTTATCAAACAGTATACATTTTGCAATATACAGTATATATATATATATATATATATATATATATATATATATATATATACACAGTATATATATATATATATATATAAGAACCAAGATGACTGAAGAAAGGCAGAAATTGAGTATTTGAGGACTTATTATTACTTATTGTATGAATTGGAGACTCTAAATTGCCCCGTACTTGTGAGTGAGAGTCCCCCAGCCACTGGGGGTTGCATCAGGAAGGGTGTAAAACCTCTCCCAAGTAATATATATATATATATATATATATATATATATATATATATATATATATATATATATATAGATTTTTTTTTTTTTTTTTAGTATTCCATTGAATATCCTGGATTTTAGTGTTTTTATTTAAAAACTGAAACCAATGTCTGTGTTTTTTTTATAAGGAACATCCTAATTCTGTAGATGCATCTGCTTTTGTTTATGGCTCTAATGTGATACACATTGTGGGCAGCAGCTCTTAAGCAAAGCTATTCCAAAAAATATATTTTTTGTTCTTTTAACTGAAAAAGTGAGGATATGCCACAAAGAATGATTTTTGTTCCAACTTTTCTCCAACATCAATGAGGTTAAGATGATTGGACCAGACCTTCAGTCTATCCCCAGCGTTGAGAGAAAAGATACCTTCTGAAAACAGAGTTTTCTTCCAGTATGGACTCTTAAAGTTCACATTTTCCATGTAGGTTAGCAGGAGCAGGGGTCCAGGATAACTGTCGGTGTAATGGAGAATTTCATGGTGCAGAATTCCATGCTGTAATTGTTCACCATCATCAAAGTATCCTTCTAATCCCCTGTACATGATCTGCAGAGAAACTTTGTAAATCCCATCACGATTCACTTTCAGAGATTCACAGTCATTATCCAAGGTGAAGGATTCTTTATGGTCTGGCTCCGGACTTTTCAAAATCCATGTCACGTTACCACCACCAGAGACACCAGGTTTTTGTTTAACTAAAGAAAAGAAAATGCGTGAATACATGAAAATGTTAGATTTGGTCAAAAATATTTGAGAGAATCCTTGAGTATAAAAAAAAAAAATTGCATTTGATATTCTCTAATGCCATGTATTGTCAAACCATTTTTGGTGTTTATTTGGTGAAGTTTCTTAGTTTAGCATTTGCTCTTTGACAATGGCATATCTTGTTGTGTCGGTCTCAACAGTTAATACAGACATTCATTTAGCACTAAAAAGCACAATTAATCCTTTTTACCCTGTCCTTCTTTTCCATTTGATTCAAATGTGACTTCAACAATTCAATACACTGAAGTAACAGTGCAGTGGTCTACTTAAGGATATGAAATCTGTTGTGATTTCTCAGTGCCTCTTAAGTTCATGAGTGTTACCAGCCAAGACTGAAAACAGTTAACTAAACAGTCAACTTTTATAGAGCAAAAATTGAAAGTTTGCACCATTTGGAAAACTGTATAACATGAATTCATAAATGGTCAAATATGTTTTTCCTTATGACTTATTTCACACCATTGGAAGCACTGAATGAGGTGAGCCAGTGCATATGATCTTAATGATCATAATCAGAGCGCATGCACTTTAAAGGGCCAATTTTGCATGCTTGTAGGGTATTTGCAATTGACTTTACAGATACAAATGTACCCACATATATGCCCATATTTCTTTACAAATAAGAAGCTGTTCCAGGATTTCCTGATTCTCTCTAACAGTTGGACTCTTTACACATTCATTATCAATCATTTAGAGACCATGTCACAGCAAAAAGGAATACATAACACATTACTTGACAGGCGAGTAAAACGTGTGGGCCTTTGTTCCAGGGTAATGTTTTCTCTGCTATGGGACTCAGGAGCTTGTCTCTGCATCCCTATAGAAGAGATGAAAATGTGGGTTGAATATTATTCAAGGTTCATTATTTACATAAAAAAATAGCATTAAATAAACACTGAAATCAATATTTACAACGAAATTAAGCTTGGTTAGTAGATAATGAAAAGTTTACAGTAGTTAACATTACCGGTTTCAGTTGTCTTTTTAATTTCATTCCCCTTTAAAAAAGAGAGCAACATAAAGCAGTTAGAGAAATGAATTAGTTTAAACACATTCACAAAAACCTCCGTCATTTACTTCGTCGGTGATTAATCATTGATTCCGTCACGTATGACTGTACATTCCACATGCCATTTAGTTTTTTTCTGGTTTATGACTGTAAATCCACATGATGCTCAGTGTATTGTGGTTAATAAACAATGAATGAAATGTTAGGTTAACCAGCAATTTATCTGTAAAGACTGTGAAGAAAACTGATTCAACTTTGCCATCAACTAATCAATAATGGTGTCTTATTTAGTTCAGGCTGAATAAATAATATGCATTATTATTTTTGACTATTGCATGATTTTTATCCAATTAATAAGTAACTACAGAATAATACGAATGAACATCGTATAGGCTACATTATGCGTTAAATGCACACTGTTGTGTATTGTTGCCACTTGCCACATAAAAATAATCAATAGGAAATAAGAACAAGATCATTTTAGATGTTGGAGAATAACTAAATCAAATCATAAAATCCCGTGTGGTCATTTATCACTAACATGAATGCACCCGTTATTTGAATTTGAATGTCATTTGAAATGTTACTGGAACTAGAATTCCAATTTCACTTTGAGGCGCGCGGCTTACCTTGCAGCTTGACGCGAATGGTTGATACACGAGCGTGAATATACAGCAGCTGATGCAGAGAAAAGCAGTCATAAACTGAATGAGGCACATCTGTCGCCGTAAAGAGCGGTACTGCGTCTTCAGACGATTGACGGGTTCATGCTCCATTAAATCAGCGTATTCTTTAGAGGCTACGTCTTCTTTTCCTTGCTTCATCTTCATAACTGCTAGTTTAGTAAGCTCAGCTTCATGCCTTCATCTCTCTATATATACTAATCTCTCCCACGTGTTTTCTTCAACGCCCAAAAACAAACAGCCCATTCGTGAAGTTTCGGCGTCATGACAAAAATTAGTCTTCCATGTCAGGTCAGTCCAGTGTCGCTTCCTGTATTGCCTTTGATAGCCTACCTCACGCCTGGCTGATTCTGAAAGACATTTGACTCTGTGCCCAAATTCTTATCGCCTGAGGAAATAACAATTAGGAAGGCCAGATAATCAAGTAGTCACCGGTGTTCATGGTTGTCACTTAATTTTAAAGTTTTAAGTAAACTCAGGGCAACTCATTATAACAACAATAATTAAGTCATTAACAAAGTCATTAACAAAGATTAGCTTATGCTGTACAGGTCAGTGCTTGATACATAGTATGCTGCATGCAGATATTAATGTTTGGAAATACTGTATATGAAACATATATTCATTGTTGATGTGCCTTTTCCTTTTAATTTTATTGTTAAGTTTATTGCTTAGGTTCGGATAACTCAAAAATAATAGCTCAAACTCATACTGAACATTGAATTTTCAGGTTAATACTGAATGACTTTTCCTAAAACATATGAGAGCTGATTATAAACTAATTTTCAACTTCATTCAAACTTCCTCCATGAAGAATGCTAATTATATTTGGTTTATTGGGGGGGGGGGGGGGGGGGGGGGGGCAATGAGGCCAGAGCCCATGGGTCCTTGATTACCTCTATAAAGTATATGGAAAACCTCCAACAAAAACCTCCACTCTTAAAAGTTCAGCAGCACTTTAATTCAAACTTTTATCCTTAGGAAGATTGTAGAAAAAAAAAGAAAAAAAAAAAGAATTTTAAAGTATTAAAGTATAAAAAATGTATACTATGTTGAAGCAGGAACCAAATTATGGTTTTAAAGTATGTTAAACATGCTGCTGTTGCCCAGAGAAAGTTCTGCATTCTTTTTGATTACAGTTTCATAACCACAATGACGCATACTTACATTGTTTTGAAGGGTTGTATAAAGAGTCATATTGCCTTTCACACATTTTGTCCTGGTCAAGCAAAAACCTTTTGTTGTTTCATGATGTCATCTTTCTGAAAGTGCCTGCTAAATCACTGTTTTGAATATGTGCTGTTAAGAATATTGATGTCACAAAAGTTTCCCCTGTTCTCATGAAGCTGACTTGACAGTGATGTGCATAACATAGATGCATGCTTTTGCTATTCTGTATGCTGAGGGAATAGTTGTTCTATGGGGACTGCTAGAATACATTCCAAACTTGAACTAAAATGATCTCAAAAGCTACCAATTTTCATTTTTGTGTTTTTGCTGAGTTCTTAAATTTTTTAATGAGCATTGATGGCTTCTCGTCAGAGCTGATATCATAAATTATTTTTATATAAATATCTATAATATATTTTATAATATCATTTTCAAAATTATTTCTATTTCAGCAGCTTGCAATCTTTATTGGATTGTGTTCATTTTGAACACAAACTGAAGTCACACCTTCAGGGCATTTTTAGGGCTTTCTCTTTGCAATTTTGTCCATCCTGGTTCAGTGACTAATTTCACTTAGGAGATAGTATGGCTATAGTATCTATCTCTCAAAGAAGTTTTGACAAAATAATTGTATTCTACTTGGTTACTATCTAATAAGATTATAAGATACATTTTAAAGTTCAATTGTGCTTTACTGGTATCTATTAAGTTTTACGAATATGGGTCTTTCGGTTGCCACCAAAAGCTCAAATGGTCCTATAATAAAGCTTGTACTGTATATCCTGGTTTCAATGTTGGGGGAAAAAGCTGTGCAGTAGCTGAAGTGTCAGGCATGTGTTTTTTATTACAAAAGTAGCCAGGATGACTGTTTCTAATCAAAGCAAGCTTAATTTTGATTGGTTAAAAATATCCCTATTGGCAACCCAGCGCTTTGTAAATATTGGACAGAACCAATGATAGATAGATATATAGCCACCGGAAGTGTTCGAGCGGCCATCTTAGTATGCCCAACCTCTCATAGAGGGTCAATGACTGACAGGAGAAAACACCCCCGTTTCACCGTCTCCAACCTGCGGCTACGACAGTTGTTATGAGGGAGAAGAAATAGAACGTGGATCGCGATGTCAGAGCGTTCACCTGCCCAGGTGTTCAGTCTATCAGTTCAGTACAGCACAACGATCACCAAAGGAAGCCTCAAAACTATACACAAGTTGTAATGCAAGTATGAAAAGCTGCAAAATTTGCTTGTTTTGGGGTGACATGTCCGTTTGCCTCGGAGGTGTCACAGAGCTCCCTGTCTTTCCCTGCTTTTATACTCCACGCTCCCTCTCCACTAATCACTAATCACCTGCACCTGTCTCTTGTTTCCGTTCCACTCGTTAAATACTCTGTTCTCCCCTCACTCTTGGTTTGGTCTCGTTAAGCGTATACAGACTCACTCCTTCGTTCCTGTGATCTTCCTATCTCCACATTCCTTCGCTCCTGTGTTTACAACCCAAGCTCCTCGCTCCTTTACTCAAGCGGAGATCTCCGAAGCCCAATGATCTCTGAAGCTCAACGATCTCCCAAGCTCCGCGCTCATTCTCCAGCTCCACGCAGTGTTGCCAACTATTTTCAATGGAAAGTAGCTAAAGCCTGCTCGAAAAGTAGCTAAATGTCGCCAGATGACGTCATGCGTCATTAGCATATTAATGACGTCATCGCGTCGTATTTGCACTCTGCCTAATTTGTCGGTACTGTAGCCTACTTCAGTTTATAATAACGGTTATCTCCCCTAAACCGTGCTCATACTGTTTTTATATAAGTATATAGCCGAATGTCCAGTAAAACGGTTCTCAATTACATATTTTCAGCGGGGAAGTAAGACCTCATGCTTGCAGTACTGGCGATATTTGGTATTTGGAAAGTTGCTAAGGTTTGTCCAAAAAGTCGCTAGATTTGTCGCTAGTCGCTTTTTTTGAAAAAATGTCGCTAAAGGGGTCTGAAAAGTCGTTAAGTTGGCAACAGTGGCTCCATGCTCATTCACTCCAGTGACGTCACTCCAAGCTCCACGCTCGTCCAAGCTCCGCGCTCATTCTCTGGGCTTATTAATTTAATGTGTAGCCACCTGACTTATTATAAAGTTGAAAATAAAGATTACGATCTCCTCATAAATGGTAAATATATTTTTGATAAAAAAAATGTACTAACAAAGATATAAGACGAGTATTTAACGAACAAAAGAGTTACTCCAAGAGGGAAATTTTACTGGAATTCCATTTTAAGAGATGTTAATTGGAGGAAAGCATGGCTGCTCCCTTACAAATTTTGTATTTTTAACAAAGAGAAATTCACCTGAAGATCTTACACAAAATATATCCAACTAATATGTGGCTTTCTAATTTTATGGATATTGGGAAAGAATGTTCCTTTTGTAACAACTGTGAGGAGTCTTTAAATCATCTGTTTGTTGATTGCCAGAGTGTAAAGTCATTTTGGAAAGATTGTTTTTTTTTTTTTACTTTTTCAGTTAAAATTGATCTAAAGATAACAATGAATGTGAAAAATTATTTGCTACTTTGAGAATGATGATAAAAATATTCACAATTTTGTAAATTTTATCATCTTGAATGGTAAATTTTTCATTCATAAATGTAGATTGTCAAAATCTCCTCTTTTATACAAGGTTTTCTCTAACGAACTCACTCTGTTAATGAAGTCTCTTAAAATTTTAAAAAATTCAAAAGCCATGTCTATCGTAAGATATTATGCCTATTTTATTTTTATTTAATCGTCTTTGGAGTGTATGTTACTCATGCCTGTTTTTTTTTTCTCTGTAATGTTATTTACATGTTCTAAATAAAATAAAAAAAAGCTCTGCGCTCATTCACTCCAGTGACGTCAGCCTAAGCTCCACGCTTGTCCAAGCTCTGCGCTCATTCACTCCAGTGACGTCAGCCTAAGCTCCACGCTTGTCCAAGCTCTGCGCTCATTCACTCCAGTGACGTCAGCCTAAGCTCCACGCTTGTCCAAGCTCTGCGCTCATTCACTCTGGTGACGTCAGCCCAAGATCCGCGCACTTCTGAGACTCATCTCCTTCCCTTAGCACTCTTATTGAATAAACACAACCTCCGGGTTTTACACTACTCTTGTGTCTGAGCGCATCTGTTACAGGAGGGTCCTTAAATTAAAACCAGGGTTTTGAATTGCGTGGGATTTTCCTGTTTTCATATTGAAGTGCTCACTGTTGACATGGATACATGTCATACATTACATGTTGGTTTGCCATTTAAATCTAGCATATCAGTTTAATTTTAACCAGCTTTGCTTTGTGCGTCTCCCTGAGGCACTGCGTGTGTGAAAGAGGGAGAGAGAGCATGTGCTAAAGTGGCCGCGAGAAAAAGGCATTTTTGATGAAAAAATAAAACAAGGAACTCTGAACAAACACTTTGAAACACTTTCAGCTGATCTGTTTGCTGATGAAGTTTGATAGTGGTGTATTCTGTTTGATAAAGATATTCATAACATGCTCTGACTTTCAAAAAACAGGAATAATTCCTGACATTAAGTAAATAAATCATTACATATGTAGGATCTTTTGGTAAGGTTTTGGCATAGCAATATGGCTTCACTGATATGATGTCATTAGCAATCCAGTTCTATATACTGTACATATCAGTGGGCAGAACACACGTTGTGTTAAATCAGTGGTTCCCTACCCTGTTCCTGGAGGCCCCCCAACAGTACACATATTGGTTATTTTCCTAATCAAAAACACCTGATTCAACTCACTAGCTTGATATTAGAAACTCCACGACCTCAATTGGGTGTGTCAGATAAGGGAGAAAATGTGCAGTGTTGGGTGGGCCTCCAGAAACAGGGTTGGGAACCACTGGGTTACACATTTAACCCAATATGTCAGCTAATATTGACCATATGCTTGGTTAATATTACCCCATAAATGTTTTTTACAACAAAATCTGTATACAGAGATTTGTTGTAAGTTTAAAATGAACAATTTTGAAATTGTGGAAATTTTTTTTAAATAAAATTATATATATATATATATATATATTATTTTATTTTAATTTTTTTTCCACAATTTCAAAATTGTTCATTTTAAACTTACAACAAAATCTCTGTTATACAGATTTTGAATTCCGATCAGCCACAACATTAAAACCACCTGCCTAATATTGTGTAGGTCCCCCTCATGCCACCAAAACAGCGCGAACCCGCATCTCAGAATAGCATTCTGAGATTATATTCTTCTCACCACAATTGTACTGAACATCTGATTTACCGTAGACTTTGTCAGTTCTAACCAGACTGACCATTCTCTGTTGACCTCTCCCATCAACAAGGCATTTCCATTCGCAGAACTGCTGTTCACTGGGTGTTTTTTGTTTTTTGAACCATTCTGAGTAAATTCTAGAGACTGTTGTGTGTGAAATCCCAGGAGATCAGCAGTTACAGAAATTCTCAAACCAGCCCATCTGGCACCAACAATCATGCAACGGTAAAATCACTGCAACCACATTTTTTCTCCATTATGATGGTTGATGTGAACATTAAATAAAGCTCCTGATGCGTATCTACATGATTTTATGCACTGCAGCCACATGATTGGCTGATTAGATAATCGTATGAATGATTGTTGGTGCCTGGTTCTTTTTTTTTTTTTTTAATCCCCTTTTTTATCCCCAATTTGGAATGCCCATATCCCACTACTTAGTAGCCAACACTTAGTAGGTCCTCGTGATGGTGTGGTTACTCACCTCAATCCAGGTGGCAGATGACAAGCCTCAGTTGCCTCTACTTCTGAGACTGTCAATCCAAGCAATCTTATCACGTGGCTCATTGTGCATGACACTTTGGAGACTCCACATGTGGAGGCTCACGCTACTCTCCGCGGTCCACAAACAAATTACCACACGCCCCACTGAGAGAGAAAACCACTAATCACGACCACGAGGAGGTTACCACATGTGACTCTACCCTCCCTAGCAGCCAGGCCAATTTGGTTGCTTAAGAGACCTGGCTGGAATAACTCAGCACACACTGGAGTCAAGACTCCCAGACCCTCACATGTGTTTATGTAACTGCTGATCTCCTGGGATTATCATGCACAACAGTCTCTAAAATTTACTCAGAATGGTGCAAAAAGCCTCCAGTGAGGGGCAGTTCTGCAGATGGAAATGCCTTGTTGATGAAAGAGGTCAACAGAGAATGGCTGATCGGTGTTGGTCTGGAAGTCTGCCAGCAGCTTTCTGGAAATTGAAGGGTTGGGTCACAACTATTCTTGCCTCAGCCACTGAGCTGAACTGAGCAACACCCTTCAGGAACAAAGACTATCGTGACTACAACTAAAGATTTACTTTGTTGTTCTTGTTCATCATAAATTCAGATGCATAAGGTTTCTATTCCTAGGAGCTTTTTTAAAGGTACGGTGAAACCCGAGAAACAAGCACAGCAGTAGGTCAATCTACAAGTCTAATCGGAGGTATAACATGTTTTATGTAGATTAATTCAGTGGTTCTTCACTGGTTTTACTTCATGACCCAGATTTTACATTGGACATCAAATGGCGAACCCAACACAGTATCAAACTTGTTTCTCACATGATTTTCCGATTTTATGTTTAGCATTTTAACATTGGCATTTAGCATTGTTTTTCCCTGTTTTCTGCCAACTTATAAGAACAGACTTGTGACCTACTAGTTGAGAACCACTCATCTAATTGATTTGTTTTAGTTACAGTTGGAGATTTTTCTTTAAAAGAATGGTTCACCCAAAAATGAAAATTCTCTCATCATTTACTCACCTTCATGCCGTCCCATATGTGTGAGATTTTTTTTCTGCAGAACACAAAAAAGATATTTAGAAGAATACCTCAGCTCTGTAGGTCCATACAAAGGAAGTGAATGTTGACCAAAGCTTTGAAGCTCCAAAAAGCACATAAAGGAAGCATAAAGTAATCTATCTGAAGCCAGTGGATTAATCTGTCTGCTGAACCGATCTAATTGGTTTTGGGTGAGGACAGACCAAAATGAAACTCCTTTTTTACTGTACATCCTACCATTGCAGTCTCTTGGCATGATCATGATTTCAAGCTCGATTACACTTCCTAGTGCTTGACGCATGCGCAGAGACTGGAGACTGCTGATGTCAAGATTTATAGTGAAATATTAGTTACATTCCAAAACCGATTGGAACACTTCAAAAAACATTGCTTTAACCCCTGAAATCTTATGGATTTGTTTTATGCTGCTATTATGTGCTGCTTGGAGTTTCAAAGTTCTGTCTACCATTCACTTGCATTAAATGAACCTACAGAACTGAGATATTCTTCAATAAAATCTTTGTTTGTGTTCTGCAGAAGAAAGAAAGTCATATAAATCTGGGATGGCATGAGGGTGAGTAAATTATGAGAGAATTATAATTTTTGGGTGAACTATTCCTCTAAGACATATGTGATAAAAAATATGAATGTGTTTAAAAAAAATTCAAATTACTGTTCTGCTGAATTGAAAACTGTCCGTTAAAGTACTCCATTCACTCTCATTCAGTCTAAAAGTCTTGATATACTGTCTCATTTCTGCATGTACTTTGATTCATCAATCCTTTAATTTAATTTGTCATTCGACCACTCAGGACTGAGAAAATACAATATTTTCCACTGACATCCCATATACAGTGAGTTATTAATGTTTAACCTGACTTAATAAATAGAAATAAAACCAGAGAAAATAAGACTTCCAACATGTCTTGTCATTGAGGTTGTGCTCACAACTCGGCCTACAGAGTTTGCATTCAGTATGGTACACTGTACACAACTGCAATAAAATAAGAACACAGAGGCAAAACATAAAGGATAAATAAATAGTAGTCAACATGATCAACTATAATAATAATAATAAAAAAATGTAATAATTCAATACAAAAGACCAGTCCTTTGTCCAAATCATCAAAATGATCCTGAATCACATTTTAAAGGGTCCTTGTAGACAAATGGAGGGGTAAAAACACATTGTGTCCACTGCAGTACCTTATAGGTTCCCAAACACAGTCTCTCCTACACAATGTCTTCTAAAAGACTGAATACTTTTTATGCTTACATGTCTTTCGTGTCTACAATATTGTGTCAAACATTTATATTTGTGAAACTATGAAGCAGAATCTATCCATGCTCACAAAGGCTTGTTGTACATTCCTGTGTAGAATCCAGCTCTACACAGTTAGAACTGAAACTGTCTCTCCCACAGACACATAAACACCCACCCACACGCACACAAACACATTAAGGCTGAAACAGGTGCGAGTGTTACCGGTAAACCAGGTATGTCTGTTTTGTAGCATGTTTGGAATTTCCTCTGATCGTGGCAAGAAACAGGGAAGCTGTATTACAAAGAGTTCATTCCATAGAAATCCAAAGCATGGCCTTTGATATGTGTATGAAATAGTCTCAGTCAAAGACAGACACTTCCCAGGGTCAGAAGTTTCCTCCCTAACAAATATCACCTGATTTGCTGTCTTGGTGTCTTTTACAAAAGTTACACCTGTTTGGATGAGTAAAAATCGTATGTAATTGTCCTCTGTTCCATACGTATCTCTGTCTGCTTTTAAAAGTAGAGTAATTGTCTCAAGAACTTGCGAGCTTTTATCTTGCTGAGTTGGTCCAAATGTCTCTCAAATTCATTGCCTCGTTCATTGCCTCTGTCTTTGCAAGCTCAGACACACAAACCTTAGAGGCTCATTTAAGAGGCAGCACAAAATATTCTGGCAAATAATAAATTTTTTGTGTGTTTAAGGGCTTCCATAAGTGATATTTGAATGGCTTGTCTTGAATTTAAAAGAGACCTCTCCAAAATGGTACAAGAAATATGTTTATTAAGATCAGGTTGCATGAGGATATCACACAGGAAGCAATGGGACCTTACGGGGAGCTAAATAGTATGTAGAAATAAATAAAGAAGTTAGCTTTGTCTCCCAGAGCAAGGCTATCTTCTTTCCCTAATCACCGTATTTAAGAGCAGATATAATCGTACCAACTATTTCAAGCTTTGTACATGTTGGCGGCAGTGGCCAGCGCTAACTGCCCATTGGCTGCGACCACGCATGGCTCCTCCTCTAGCAGTCCGTTAGGGTCCGCGTGCGGGATGCTGTCATGGTAGCTGCTGAAGCTGATGTTATCTTCCTTAAGCTCAATGGTCCAAAACGGGGCATTCAGTTTTCGATTCCGATACTCGCGATACGTATACACAGCCCCGACGAAGCCCATGAGCAGGACAACGACGACGATGATGACAGCGAGAATGATGATGTTAAATTGCGTCCAGGACACTACAGTTAGGGCAGAGGCTGTGCTGTTGTGTCCTGCGGAGTCTCCTGTGCCAGACTGCAGGGTCGGGAGTGTGGGGTGGGTGGTGGTGGTGGTGGAGGGGGAGGAAGAAGTGGGGAGGCGGATTGGAGGTGTAGAAGGAATAGGACGTGTGGATTTGGGGATTTCGGCAGTGGAGGTCTTGATGTCTTGAGTTGGGAGGATTCTCACAGCTGAGAGAGAGAGAGAGAGAGAGAGAGAGAGAGAGAGAGAGAGAGAGAGAGAGTTAATTATTAATATGGTTAGTGGATTTGCAGAGATAACAAATGATGCAACTCCACATTGAGGCACAAACAATGCAAATGTTGATAATGGGCTGCATGTACAACACACCCATACACTATAAAAAGTGGCAACCTGCAAATCAATGTCCCTTAAGGAGATATTTCTATTTGACCTAATGTGTAACCTATAATGCCATTTTTTACTTTACCCAATGTTATCCAATGAAGCATGTGTTTTCATTCACCTGATGTCTTTTTCAGTGCCTTGTAATGTCACTTAAATTTGTATTCAAGACCCAATGAAATCCCTTGATGACTCTAGCAAACTTTTGTACATGTTTTCATTCATTTTGAGTAACTTTATAACAATATTCTTTGAATATTTCGGCAGTAGAGGTCTTGATGTCTTGAGTTGGGAGGATTCTCATAGCTGAGAGAGATAGAGAGTAAATTATTAATATGGTTAGTGGATTTGCAGAGATAAAAATGGTGTTCCTTGCATTACCCTGGCCTTAATAAAAAATAAATAAACAACAGTCAACAATACTGTGATAGGGTTACAAATAAAACTGCTGAAGGATTGACAATGGATTTGGCACCTTTCTCTCTTCTGTCTTCCGTTATCCACCACTCTGTTGTTTTCCTCTTTTTGAAAGTCGTGGAAATGTAAAAATTGATTTTTTGTTTTGCTGTCGGATCAAATCTGAATGGAAAAATAATAATAGCTGTGGTCTCCTTTTCACCGCTATAAAAGTTTATCCCACTATACAGTAGTTTACTTCTGTGTTCCAAACCCGGAAATGTGAAAGGGTCCATAGTTACATTACAGCCATGAACCATGACTTACTAGTCAGTGCCAGGTGGAATTAAGGTGAAAGACATTCTAGAGAACATTTGATTGGACAAAAATATTTAGTGCCACAAATGTCATCAATACTTTTGGTATGTTTTCCAGGACGAGAATGACTGTACATTTTTAATGTATATATTGCTAAATGTTTTTTCAAAATGTCTTAGTCAACTTTTAAGAGTACACTAGCATATAAATGACCTTAAAGATAAAAGACATGTACTAAATTCCACAAAATTCCAATGTTGATTTCTTGGGGTCTTTAACATAAGCATGGCAGATATAATTCAATTTAAATGTTCACGGGGATCCACAAATGAACCATAATTTCGCAATATACTGTATAACTTTGTGTGTATTGTGTCTACCACTGAATTGCAATTTCCCACAAGCGGTTAATGAAATATGTAAAAGTCATTAATTTGTCATTTATATACAGTACATGTGGTGCACAAGCAGTGAATGGCAACCTCTATTTACACTTATAATATTTATCCTCAGTACGGTGAAAGTCTGAGTGGTGCAATAAAATAATTATCAAATTATTTATTTATCGAATGATATCTACACCGAAGCTTGCATTCATTTTTCATGACTCATTGAGTCAATGACCCAAGCAAGGATCTTAACAACCACTACAACAAATGCACACACAAACCACTGAAATGACATCATTATGAGTTTGTATTGATAAACAATGTTGTGAAACATTTCATCACCACTGTGTTCTCCTATCTCTAGTTGTTAATGGTGATTTTAAATTGCCATTTGTCTCCCACACACGGACCACCCACAGTCCATTCACTGACCAGCTGATGCATATTAAACACACAAACTCTACCCACATTTCTATAAATTTCTTCAGTGTTTTCTGTAAAATATTTTGTGGAAAATGTGATTATTGGGTGAATGACGTGAATGGATCTGGATCTATTAAAATATTAATTTTTTTTATCTATTTTCACACAAAACAAATATTTGAATGCACCTCTAATATGATTAACATTCAATTTCTGAATTATTTTTGATATTTTTTTCAAGCAGTTAGTGTAACAAATAGTGAAAAATGTATAAGTCTCATTAAAAGCTGAAATTCTTAAAAAAAATGAAATTTGTTGTTTGGAATAATCTTTTATTATAATTTTTTTTAAATGCAAAGTTTTACAATAAAATTATATAGATTATATACAGTATATTTGTTACAATATTTGTGTAACCTACATGCATGTTGCTGTTCGGTTGTCATGAGACAATGTTTGTCAACATTTTATTCCAGTCAAATGGAGTAACCCTAAGAAAACGTATTGATATTTAGGACTCAAAAATGTATATTTGTTATTTTCCTAAAGTATTTTTTATTTAATGATTACATTGTGTACACTCATGTATTCAAGGTGCAAGAAAAGTATTATAACACATATTTGTTAAAAAAAAAAAAAAAAAAACTTTTTTAGAAAATGTTAAAATGTTTTTCATAAATCCATATGACCAATATAAACACAAAGATTACATTTCTCCAAACCTGTTTTTATCTAGATTTAAAAAAATATATAAATATGTCTAATTTGAGACATTTTCATTTTCATTGTTAGCGCAGTTACAGCATTTTGCCTTTGTATGTAACGTCCCATGTTCCCCACAAATTATATGGAAAGTTTTTGTACCTTTTTGGGTGCAATTGTGGGAGGGGGCATCCCCTACGTAGCCATGGGTGCAGATCTCACAGTGTGCGCCCGTTGTGTGGTTGATGCAACGGTGGCAGTGCCCGGTCTCGGGGTGGCATATTTGAGGCCTGGAGAGAGGATCTGCATTCCCGTTACAGTTGCAGGGCACACACACACCTGACGATTTGAAGAGACCGTCTATACACACATCGCATGTCGGGCCAGAGAAGCCAGGCTTACATTTGTCACATACAGGCCGCCTGCTAGAATCTGTTAACAAGATGTCACACAACCATATAAGAGTTGAGTGAAAATATTACATACATGTGCAAACAAAGCAAATCAGTTACTTAGAATTCATGGTTTCTTTTTGGAGTACACACCACAGCAATGTTTTATTGTTCTCTAAGATATGCTCAGCCTTCAGTTCTCTGTCTAATACTTGAATCACCTAAGTGTAGTTTTAAATACATCCACACGGTGGCGCCACAACATTACAATTGAGTGGAGGGCACAAAGTAGTACTACTTTTTCTTGTTTTTTTAATATATTGTATACATATTTTTCTCTTAATGAATCCATCATTTGTGACCTTACAAAATATAACTGCGTCAGTACCATGGTACTGAATGATTATTTTCATAGGATTATATACAGTAGATGGATGGATGGATGGATGGATGGATGGATTACATGGTACAGTGGTAAGTAATATATTGAGAAGCTAAGATAAAAACTCATTGGATACTCAACAAACACAAACACGTGGAATCTAGCTGTGGTCAGTGCTGAAATATTCATGAAAGGAAAGAAACACAGTTGGCAGGATGTTTGAATGACTGAACTGGATCAGCAGTCTGACCTGATGACTAATCTTACTCTCTGACCCACAACCGCTTACCACCAGGTTTCATATCATAAAACAATAAAAACCGAATGACAGTGAAACTCCTCCACACAAAAACGCAGTACCACTGACTAATACCTTTGCAGTTCAATAGTCATGATACCTCAACGCTCCTCTGTTTTCTCAAGGGCAACCCCTTCCAACAGCTGACTAAACCAGATCTCCCTCCACACCCCACCTCTTGCCACAGCCCGTTGAAAGTCATACTCAAATCAGAATAATCTGATATAATTTTAAACATTTTAACAGTCACTTCTTTGCAACCACAACATCTTTGTGCCACCTGCGCTAAAAACAATTTAGACTCAGCGGAAAGAATGAAACAGAATGCAGGTGTCTCGATGTGCGTTTTTGAGACCTGAAGTTATTTTTAACTTGACACTATCTAAAATGTGCCGGTCCTGCGCGAGACACTGAAGAAACAGTGCAGCAGTCAAGGACGTTCGCAGGCACACGCAAAAACACTGCGTGCCTATATATACAGGACTTCCGAACTTGTTTCGCCCATGAGTTAGGGGCACGTTTTATATATATATATATATATATATATATATATATATATATATATATATATATATATATATATATATATATATATATATAATCGATGTCGATTTAACGCGTTAATTTGGTGCGATTAATTTTACAAAAAATAACGCTTTAAAAAAAATTAACGCAATTAATCGCGTGCCCACGAACCCATAATAAGGAAGATTCCTGAGAAATGCAAGCTTGTAGTACCACCTGTTTACTCCAGGGGGCAGTAAGTGGCATTTCAGCTGTATGAGCAACGTGCAGTTTATACAGTGAAGAAAACACTTTAGTAGGCTGAACAACACAAACATGTGTTACGTTCTTGCGCTCAAAACACTCGGTGCCCATATGCGATCTAAGGGATCTCAAGATGTTTTTAAAGATTATTATTATTAAACTATATTTAACTTGACACAGTGACCTAAACATTTTATGTTTATATGACTCAACACACCCAAGACGTCTGACATAGGTGTAAATTGTGGCCCTTAAACAAGCCCTCATAATAAATCTCCAACTGATTGACAAATTCTCTTGTGAAATGGATTGCTGTGAACTGTATGCCAATGATTGACAATGATTATAATGATCAATAATATGGTAGTAAACAATACATTGTATTCTAAAGCCGCTTTTTGTATTGTCTTATCAATGATTAACTCTTCTGCTACAGGAATGTAAAGCATTTTAATTATCTGAATATATATATATATATATATATATATATATATTGTTTTTTTTTTTTGTTTTGTTTTTTTCCATGAATTACAAACCCAAACACAGTCCTACTTGGAAAAACTGACCCGAACCCGGCAGACCTCTAACGTGAACCACTCTGACAACAGCGTGTGTACCCAGAACTTCATATCACCCCTCAAGTGTTTTTTGCGGAGCTTTCCTTCTGGGGCATACAAATTCGTCAATCTGTCCTAGGTAGATATAGCCTATTTTACAGAAATAGTTCACCCAAAAATTACAATTCTCTCATTCACTTATACCTGATGCCATCCCAGATGTGTATGACTTTCTTTCTTCAGCAGAACACGATTCAGATTTTTAAAAGAAGATAAAGGTCCTTATGATGGAAGCACACAGGTGCCAGCACTTTGATAGTCCAAAAGTCACATTTAGGCAGCATAAAAGTAATCCATACAACTGCAGTTGATCAATAAATGTCTTCTGAAGCAAATCGATACGTTTGTGTAAAAAATAAATCAATAATAAAAACATTATTAACTTCTAAAAAGCACTTCCTGCCAGCAGTTGACACATCAAGTAGCTGTTACGTGATGCAAGTACATGCAAGAATCTGGATGTGCTACATATTTACAACAGAAGAACAAACAGCATCAGATCCCAGGACGGAAGGCACAATTTAAAGTTAAAAACGGTTTGTGACCTACTGACATCAACCAAGGTTCAAAATGTCCACTGACTACCCTTCAATATTGCACACATTTTAGTGATTATCTAGAATCATCTCATGTGATTTCACATACATTTTTTGAACTTTCGAATTTCAATAGCTCCTTGGTCAAGTGACCTAATGACCTCAAACAAAGGTCAGAATATCCACTGTCAGTTTTGGGCCACTTCCAGATTCTTTATCAGAGGCAAACATGGAGCAGTTGTTGGCTTTGTTGAACTCTGAAATCATAGGCATGAACTGAACATACTGTATAGTTGTCCCACACAACTACATAAAAACAAATAATGGTAAAACTAAAGGGTGTGCAATATAGAAGGGTAGTCGTGATATTCTGACCCTTGTTTGAGACCAGTAGGCCACATGATCAAGGAGATATTGAAATTAAAAAATAAAAACATGTAAAATCATGTCAGAAGAAAAGGCCAAACTAAAGGGTGTGCAATATAGAAGGGTAGTCAGTGGATATTCTGACCTTTGTTTTAAGTCAGTGGGTCACATGACAAAGGAGCTATTGAAGTTAGAAAGTAAAATAAATAATGTAAATACGTTTGAGATGAAAATGGACAAACTGAAGGATGTAGAATATAGACGGTGAGTCAATGAACATTCTGAACCTTGTTTGAGGTCAGTAGGTCACTAATGACCTATTGAAATTAGAAAATTTATCAAATTTATGTAATCAAACTAAATTGCTCATTTGGTACTACAAAATAACTTGACATTATATCAAACACCGCTGAAAGCTATTTGGTTCATTAAATGAAGCTTAACATTGTCTTTGTGTTTGTTTTTGAGTAACAACTGTATGCAATAGACTGGCATGTCCTACGGTCAATATTAGGTCAAAAATGGCAAAAAAAGAAACAGCTTTCTCTAGAAACTCGTCAGTCAGTCAGTCATTGTTTTGAGGAATGAAAGCTATGCAATGCTTGAAATTGACAAAAAAAATTAACATTTCAAAGAAAGGTGTACAGTCTTCAAAGACAAAGGACAACTGGCTCTAACAAGGACAGAAAGAGATGTGGAAGGCCAGATGTACAACTAAACAAGAGGATAAGTTCATCAGAGTCTTTAGTTTGAGAAATAGACACCTCACATGTCCTCAGCTGACAGCTTCATTGAATTCTACCCGTTCAACACCAGTTTCATGTACAACAGTAAAGAGAAGACTCAGGGATACAGGCCTTATGGGAAGAATTGCAAAGAAAAAACACTTTTGAAACAGAAAAACTAAAATAAATGGGTAGAGTGGGCAAAGAAACACAGACATTGGACAACAGATAATTGGAAAAGAGTGTTATGGATCTCAAATCAAATCCCTTTATTGTTACTCAACCATATACACAAGTGCAACAGTGGTTGAAAGTCTTTGGTGCAGTTCTGAGCAACATAGCATTCGTGACAGTGATGAAACATATACCAATTACAATAAACATCAGATTTACACAACACAATATACATATCTAATATAATTACATAAAAGACAATATACAAATAATTGCAAAATTGGGTCGGAGCTCACAACGCAGCAGCCATACTCGGTGCCATCTTGAGCATCTAGGGATCTTAACCCCATTGAGCTTTTGTGGGATCAACTAGACTGTAAGGTGTGTGAGAAGTGCCCGACAAGACCACCACATCTATGGCAAGTGCTACAGGAAGCGTGGGGTGAAATGTCACCTGAGTATCAGGACAAAATGCCAAAGATCTGCAAAACTGTCATTGCTTCACATGGAGGATTTTTTTATGAGAACTCTTTGAAGTAGTTTAAAATTTTCAAATTGTAATAGTAATTTTTCACATTATTAATGTCCTGACTATACATTGTGATAAGTTGAATGCCACTTTGGTGAATAAAAGTACCAATTTCTTTCCATAACCGCAAAATCTGTACATTAATCCCAACATTTGGCCACAAGTGTATAATTAAACACACAATACATGTAATTTATAAATATATACTTTTTTTTTTTTTTAATTGAACAAAACACAAATTAACAAGACACAGCAGCTTATACAAGTAAGGGACCGGTGACATATATATATACATTGAGGAAAATAAGTATTTGAACACCCTGCTATTTTGCAAGTTCTCCCACTTGGAAATCATGGAGGGGTCTGAAATTGTCATCGTAGGTGCATGTCCACTGTGAGAGACATAATCTAAAAAAAAAAAATCCAGAAATCACAATATATGATTTTTTAACTATTTATTTGTATGATACAGCTGCAAATAAGTATTTGAACACCTGTCTATCAGCTAGAATTCTGACCCTCAAAGACCTGTTAGTCTGCCTTTAAAATATCCACCTCCACTCCATTTATTATCCTAAATTAGATGCACCTGTTTGAGGTCATTAGCTGCATAAAGACACCTGTCCACCCCATACAATCAGAAGAATCCAACTACTAACATGGCCAAGACCAAAGAGCTGTCCAAAGACACTAGAGACAAAATTGTACACCTCCACAAGCCTGGAAAGGGCTACGGGGAAATTGCCAAGCAGCTTGGTGAAAAAAGGTCCACTGTTGGAGCAATCATTAGAAAATGGAAGAAGCTAAACATGACTGTCAATCTCCCTCGGACTGGGGCTCCATGCAAGATCTCACCTCGTGGGGTCTCAATGATCCTAAGAAAGGTGAGAAATCAGCCCAGAACTACACGGGAGGAGCTGGTCAATGACCTGAAAAGAGCTGGGACCACCGTTTCCAAGGTTACTGTTGGTAATACACTAAGACGTCATGGTTTGAAATCATGCATGGCACGGAAGGTTCCCCTGCTTAAACCAGCACATGTCAAGGCCCGTCTTAAGTTTGCCAATGACCATTTGGATGATCCAGAGGAGTCATGGGAGAAAGTCATGTGGTCAGATGAGACCAAAATAGAACTTTTTGGTCATAACTAACCACTAACTTATATACCATAACTCTTCCACTAACCGTGTTTGGAGGAAGAAGAATGATGAGTACCATCCCAAGAACACCATCCTTACTGTGAAGCATGGGGGTGGTAGCATCATGCTTTGGGGGTGTTTTTCTGCACATGGGACAGGGCGATTGCACTGTATTAAGGAGAGGATGACCGGGGCCATGTATTGCGAGATTTTGGGGAACAACATCCTTCCCTCAGTTAGAGCATTGAAGATGGGTCGAGGCTGGGTCTTCCAACATGACAATGACCCGAAGCACACAGCCAGGATAACCAAGGAGTGGCTCTGTAAGAAGCATATCAAGGTTCTGGCGTGGCCTAGCCAGTCTCCAGACCTAAACCCAATAGAGAATCTTTGGAGGGAGCTCAAACTCCGTGTTTCTCAGCGACAGCCCAGAAACATGACTGATCTAGAGAAGATCTGTGTGGAGGAGTGGGCCAAAATCCCTCCTGCAGTGTGTGCAAACCTGGTGAAAAACTACAGGAAACGTTTGACCTCTGTAATTGCAAACAAAGGCTACTGTACCAAATATTAACATTGATTTTCTCAGGTGTTCAAATACTTATTTGCAGCTGTATCATACAAATAAATAGTTAAAAAATCATACATTGTGATTTCTGGATTTTTTTTTTTAGATTATGTCTCTCACAGTGGACATGCACCTACGATGACAATTTCAGACCCCTCCATGATTTCTAAGTGGGAGAACTTGCAAAATAGCAGGGTGTTCAAATACTTATTTTCCTCACTGTATATATATATATATATATATATATATATATATATATATATATATATATATATATATATACACACATAAAAAACACAAAAAAACTATCAAAACAAACAAACAAACAATTATAGGTGTATAGATATAGTAGTGTCTCCCATGCACCCATTTTCTTAGACATCTTGTTTCCGGAAGTATTTTTCCAATTTACTTTTTTCCATAAGGATTCCATGAAATTCTTTATTAAAGTTGTTTAAGCCATAAACCAAACCAAACAGCTCTGAGGTGAATCAGAGCATTACAAACTTTGATTTGAAGCACAAAAAAGTATTTCAAAATTTGACAAAAAGACAAAAGGTACAAGACTGTGTACTTAACGTCTTTAATGAGGAGATGAACTACAATGCCACGTAGGATTGCGAATGATGTAATCGATAAAAGCGATGGAAAAAAATCACAAACTACTCATTTAAAGTTGTTGATTGTTCGTTTAAAAGCAATATGTTTATGTGACAGGGTGGAGGGCGGGGCCGGGACGTTATGCTACACACCTGGTCTCTTATCAGGCTAATCAAGCCTCCGAGAGTGATAAAGGCCGACTGCGGACGGTGGTGCGACAGAGAGAGTGCGTATACGGGCAGCTGTCCGTCATATGTGTGTGTTTGTGTCTTTTGGTTTCAGTTTTACATTAGAATATAATTTATATTGTCAAGCCAGTTCTCACCTCCTTTCCATTAACTAATTATATTATAATATTATTGCAAAATAGTCAGATATATAAAAAATATAAGTTGTTTGATAGTAATACCAACTCAATAATGTCATCAACAATGCTTAATGAAAATGGGCAGTCACTGTGGAACTTTTTGTCACACATTGTTTTTAGGACCATTGGTAATGTAGTTCTTCAGCAGAAATTTAGCAATTAAACACTATTTTTTAAAAGTTATAATAACATTGACTGGTGGCTTAAACAGAAGAATTTACCATTGAAGAACAACTTTGGAGCTCAAGGTAGGTCTTTCTTAAAGGGTTTATAAGCTATCAACGGAAATCAATTTGTCAGTTGAAAAAATGAATGAGATTTTTACTTATGGAATCCAACTGTTGCACTACTCTGGTGGAAGTCTGAGAATAGCTGAAAATCTTTTACATCACCTTTAAGTGTCCAACTACTTTTTTGCAGCCATGGTACAGTGTATATATTCTTATATTTGATATATTTAATATTATAAGCCACAGGGCAATACTGAGTACACTTATATAACACATCTGAACTTTCAGTGCCAGGTCAAAAAGTCAGGTCTCTTATATAATGAATTGTATACAGGAGATATTACATTTTAGGCCCATTTCATTCTAACAATGATTGGAATAGGTTATAGTCTCTACAACACCAAACTTGAGGCAAAGGACATTATTGTAACCTTTGTTGACACCATGAAATCCAATATGACCCTATTAACTCTCTAAATGGAAGCCTTAAACACAATTTTTGTCCAACTGGCCTTCATCACAATTTATCAGTGCACATTATTATAAAGAAATATAAACTTCAATCTTCCATTCAAATGCAATAACTCCCATCAAAATGTAATAAAAAACCTCTTTTCTGATGACATAACCTAGGCCATGTGGACAGGGAAAATAACATTAACCAACTAGATTTCTACATTTTTAAAAGAATATTTGAATTGCTTGTCCGTGTAAAAGATACCACCACAATGACGCTAAGGTGTGCATGGGATCGCTCAAAGGTTTTATGGGGTTTCTAGGGGATTACTAGGGGATTACTAGGGTGTTCTGGATGGTTACTTACTGGCCCTAAAATGTAATAATTGGGGGTTCATTCCAAAGGGTTTGCTGTAATTATGAGCTATAGTAGTAGTAATGTTGTCTTAAAAGACAACACTTATTATATAGCCTAATATAAACTTTTTTCATCCTATCCAAACTAAAAAGATAGTTTTCCATGGAAATATCCCACATTATGGAAGGTAAATACGTTGTGAATGCCATTTATTGTTGTTTCCAAATATATACTGTGGTGTGTACTCTAAGAACAGTGTGATGTGCAGTAACCCTGTTGAATAATTTCAGACCACTTTCAGGACATCATGTACTGAACCATGTTGACCTGCCCTAAGCCCTGTCAACATGTCAACATGTCACAGGGATGGAGACTCACCAAGATGGCAGCTGCCGGTGGAGCTCTCAGAAGAGCAGGGACAGGGCAGACATCCCTCCTTTAACTCCTCGCCATGAAGACGGTAAAAATTGGGGAGACACTCCTCACAGTTGTGGCCCTGAGTGTTGTTCTGACAGTCCAAACAAACTCCTGGGAGAGGGAGGAAATGCAGAATGACTTATTTTTTAGTAATGAATGGTTTTCTGAATAGAACAGACAATACATAGATTTCCTGACTCCCTCAGAGTCTTATGTAAATCATTACGTAAGGCGAAGACTGGTTCATGCAGCTACTTCAAAAGTAATTTTGAAAAAAGTATTTCTTTGGCCATTTTCGAAAGAAGGACTTATCACCAAAGTTGAAGTGCTACGTTTTACACTTCAAAAATTAATAATACTTTTGACAAATATTAAATAAAGACCTCAGTCTTTTTTTCTACATGGGGCGGGTTGCTGATCCTGCAGATGAAAAAAAAGAATTTGTTTCATGTTATCTACATTAACTGGTTTTATTCAAGTCAAAATATGAATTAACATAACTAAATCAACATTAATACATTAGGTTACACCAACAAAATTAATTTTAAGGGTTAGATCAGGTCTAAATAGTCCCTTATGGTAACAATTGAAGGTTACCACTTTTACACTGTACCCACCAAATTATGGACATTCAAATGCAAAAAAATGAAACATGGGTGATGCCTGTAAGTAAGTTATTTCTACAATGGTAACAGTAACAGAAAAAAATGTGTGACAATTCTTTTGTATGTGAAACAGAACATAAATAAGTTAAAGGTTTCAATCACTAGTATGAGATGAAATCTATTGCATGTGATAGTTGTAGACTGCATATTTTGGCAAATTTAGTAGGTCACCTGGGTATACCATGCAACATATACCCAGAATGTGCTATTTGAATATGCAGTTGTAGATAGAGTAGTATGATGGTATTTTATTTCAAATCTGTACATGGTCAATGTGCTTGACTTGTCATTGTCTAGTGCTGTGTTTCTATATCCTGGTATTGATCAGTTTTAGAGTCATGTTTTGAGCCCATGTTACAGAATAGTGCACATTTGCTACTGTTATTTCTTTAAATTACAACGGCTAAAGGTGCACCTGAAGGAAAGTTAGCTTTTTTTCTGGTCACAAATTGTATCAAGATTCAAGAAATACATTTATTGTTATTGAATATTAATGCAGCAACAGAAGGTTGTTTTAAATAATATTATCTTCTTCTTTTTTAAGGTGGTGGGGGGCCTTCCACTTGGGGTAAAAAGCCCTCAGAGGGGTTATTTTAATATAGTGTAGATACCAAGGCAATAGTAATAGGGCACAATTTGTCAACTTAATCAAATACTTTTGAGATAGCAAGATGCTTTTTTGAGTAACAAATTATGATAATGCTTATTGCTTACTTAAAATAATCACTTTAGAAAAGGATGCATAATTGCTTGTTCATTTCAATCACATTTGGCATTTCATTTCATCTCAAGTATTCTATGAAAAAATGAATCTCCATTTTGATCGGATCAATCAATGTGATCCCACTTTGAACCTTCCTCTTATCAAATCTATTCTCCTCACTTAAGATAAACAATGTGTTAAATAGGGTCCTTTAGCCCTTGCAACAGACTTTTTATGGGGGCTTTTTACCCCAAATACTATCCATTAACTTACTGGAAATGTATTGAAATATATACACACACACACACACACACACACACACTGAAAATGACAATCAAACTGCCTCAAAATCAACCTTTAGACATTATTCACATTAATATCATGGAACAGGAAAAATTTTCAGGGCATAGTGACAAAAGTGATAGTTTTTGATGCTATTTAGTGTTTTGGGAGAAAATAAAATCAAAGGTGCCTTTAGCCCAGTTGTACCTTTATTAAATCATGCACTTGGGCTCAAATTGATCATGCCTTGCTTTGTCTCACAACCCTGATGTTAGTACATTAAGGGTTCTGCTTGAACAAAGACAATGCAAACTATCTGGCAAAGGCCCAAAAGATTTTGCATAATATTCATCACTGATCTAAAGAATATTGCTTTGGCTCTGTGAGCTACTTCTTGACTCCTGTGTGTGTGTGGCATTATATTATATGGGCAAAGTCTATGAACTGTAAGCAGTCTCCAGAGATGCTGATTGGGTTTTATGACTGAGGAGGGCTGTAAATCTGACTGTGGCTCTCTGCATCATGGGAGAGGTAACCAGATAAAATCTGCACACACACACACACACACACACACACACACACACCGCGGAGAGAGAGAGAGACAGATGGGTTCTAGACACTCACACAAAGGCTCATGCACAAGCAGTTGACAAACACATTTATGACATCAGTATACTGAGGCATGGCTGAAATTATTTAAGACAAACAAGCCTACACGTCTCATATGTCAGCAGGTTTGCTTAAGACATGAACACACACACACACATAAACATGAGCATTATGTTGATGGGGTTTTTTTTGGACCAGACTCAAATTGAGATTAATTAAGCCTGGATTACCATGGATACAGAGAGGAAAAAACATAGGAAGAGACAGGGAAAAGTGTGGAGGCTTAGGTGAGTCTAATTCTAATTTGAATAGAGCACAACACGTCCGGAAATAAAAACCACATAATTTTTTCTATAGGCAAATAGATTTTTAACTTATGTATAAGCCTTTACAGACAGACCTACTATGAGCTATTTGAGGTTATATATGCTTCTGTTAAAGCCATCAGTCTGAGTTAATGAAAATATTAATTAAATGTATTGTTTAATAGCGAAATTCCTAGTGAAGAACTACAGTACAAGGGAAAAGTTTCAACAATCGGAGAATTGTGGCAAACAAACTGCAGCAAAAGAGCTCTGTAGTGACACTCTTTAACTGCTTACATATTTGTACTGTATTTGAATATTTAGCAGTTAACTTAAAATGTATTTCTTCTATCTTTTAATTCACAGCGCTCTGGAATACTCAACTCTGATTGGTTAATGGTGCCATCTAGGGGTCTGATATCTCTTGAGTAACAACTGCACACCTGGGGATTAATATCATCAGACCATTCATCTGGGTATTGTAAATCATCTTTCCTGAATTTTTGATCACTGAGCATTCTCTACAAACTAATAAAATCAATGTTTCATGTCCATTTGTTTATTTATTTGGCAAGTAGTCTTGTGATAAGCTGGAAAAAGAGGAGTCAGATGGTCATTTTCACAAAATAAACACCAACAGAACTCTGACGCATGTAAAGCAAAGGTTGATTTCAGCAGTTCAGCTATTTATTTCTTCTCACACAATTACATAATTTCAACACAAATCAATATTTTATGTCCATTTATTTTTTATTTTTTATTTGCTTGGTAGTCTTCAGGATGATTCAAGATTCTGATCACTCTGTCTGGGTTTATTTTTGCATAATCCACAACATTTATTCAATAGTTTTATATTTTTCTATAATTTTTTATTTAATTCCGATTTGTACCTTTGTCTTTTTGTTACATTTGCAAATACTTTTTGCTTCATATTAAAGTTTGTAAGGTTTGCGATTCACCTCAGAACTGATTGATCTGGATCATGTCTAGATTCTTCAATGAAGAATTTTTCAATAGAGAAAAATAATGGGAAAAATACCTCTGAAACCAAGACAGCTAAAAAAAAGTCAATTGCACTCTATTGACTGTCTACATCGAAAAGTACCAAACATCATTTTTTATTACTTTTTTTACATTTATATGCACTACTGTAAGAATTTCTTAAGTTAATTCGAACAGGGGTATTTTTCTAAACGTATACAAACTTACTGCATTTCATTGTTTAATGTGAAATACTTACATATCTGAATTAAAAAAATATAAATATTTAAAAGTAATTAAGTGTAGTAGAGAATTTTAGGAAATACATCAGATCATACAGTACAATTAAAGCAGCAGGAATTCATTTCAGGGACATTTTTGCACCCAAATCTTGAATTTGGTGGCATTTTTGTCCTTATCTGTGGCATTTTTTGGTTCCAGAGTCCTGGTTCATTTCTGATCCTTATGTGTACATATACGTAGATACAAACGAGTTGTGGCACAGAATCATCTGTATATATCTGTAGGCTTTAAATAAGTCTAGAATCCATCTGGAAACAGCAAATGATAATAAAATTGTGTGAGGCTGACCTGACTGTGGGTGGCAGTAGGTCGAATGGTGGTTGCATTGGCATGGCTGGCATCCTGTGCTGCTGAAGTGGAAGAATCCAGGGTGGCAGTCATCACACTTGGGCCCGTACACACCTGTTTTACACACACACGTACCTGAACTACAACATAAAAAAGACAAAAAACACAAAACGTTACAAAACAAATCAGTCTTTGCATCTCTAAAATAACTTAATCTATAATGCATATGGGCCATAGAGAGAATATGGCCAGATATAGTAAAAAGAACAGTGGCTGTCTGGGAATTTTTGTACATTTTAATCTTTAAAAATGTGCACTTTTCAAGGGGCCCAACCTAGTATGCATGTTCTGACATGCCGAGACATGGTGCTCGAGTGGGAAAGCTAAGTTTGTGTCTGGCATTCAACATTTCCTGATCCCATTACCCCTTTGTCTCCCCTTATTTTCCTGTAACCCGTCTACTCAACTATTATTCAAAATGGCCAAAAAAACATTTCAAAAGTACTCTACCGCCAATGGTAATTTGTTTCCATAATAGGTTCACATAAATGTTTGAACACAAAGAATCATCCTCTTTGTGCATCCAAATTACTCTTAAGCATACACTTGTGGTATTTCTCTCACACATTCACACATGCATACACAAAACTTTTCCCCAGACAGCTAACAATTCTGTCCCAAACTGCAGTCACGCACTCTTGAAAGCAGTCTAGACCTTTCATTTTTAATTTGACCACTTCTACATGTGGGTCAAGTTGTCAACCTCAAATATTAGTGGTTTCACTACTGAAACTGCAGCAGCTATAGGAAGCATATAATGATGCTATGTGCTTATCACTCCTTCATTTAGTAATTTCGCTGATTAGTAAGTCGTTTAATGGCTACTCTAACCGATGCTCATCCCAAACAGTCATTAGTCAACTCCCTGTACACACACCCCTGAGCTGTTGCTTTAGTTCTGGGGTGAAGGTTGGGGTGAGGTGATGCTTCCTGGGGTTGTGTGATTGGTTCCCCTTTGTAAGTGTAGCTAGTGATAGATGAGAGAGGGATGGACGATGAGACCCGTGGGATAGGCTTGAAGCACTCAGCCAGAAAAAGAAACCCCAGAAAAACAACAACAGCAGCAATAAAAGGGGCAGCGGCCGGACAAATACAGAAAAAGTGGATTTGAGAGGAAAAGCAGAGATTGGGAAAGACAGAAAGGTCCGGAAATGAAAAAAAGATTCACTGGTGATTTTGTTCCTGAGCTTCTGTTAAGAAATCGGTTTGATGCCTTATGAAATATACAGTACATAACACAAACATAATTATCATCAACATCCACCCACATTGCTTGCCAATTGTAACCGTAGCGTATGGAAATTGTGCAGTGCAGACGCTTCCTGCCAAGTATCAAAAACAAAGAGAACACTGAAGACTCACCTGCCCTACACTATCACACATCCACACAATGTCAAATCTGAATAAATAACTAAACACACATCTTAAATGACACATTATTGGCCTACTGTAGAGTTAAAGAAGAGGGGGGAGGGGGGTAAAAAAAAAAATATGGAAGATGGAAGTAAAATAACAAATGAGAAAGAAGTGTAAAATTTATGCGCCACTAGTGTCACCAAATGGTGTATATATATATATATATATATATATATATATATATATATATATATATATATATATATGAACAGCTCGAACCAGTCTGGCCATTCTCCATTGACTTCTCTCATCAAGTTGTTTTCATCCACAAAACTGCCACTCACTGGATGTTTTTTTTTTGTTTTTGGCACCATTCTAAGTAAACTTAAGAGACTGTTGTGATATTAGCCTTTCACCGATATATTGGTATCGGCGTATATGTTTACCGACATGCGCAGATATGAAAACTTTTTTTCGGAACATATAATGCAGAAAACAAAGCTTTATAATTGGTGTCATTACGTAATTTGTTTAGAAGAGCATGCTCCATCTACACTGTTACAGAGCTGATTCTGAACTTACGGTGGCTCTGCAGACAGGGCGGAGTTAAGCGGTGCAGAGTTGAGCGGTGTCTTCTCGGTAAGTTGCTAACTAGTTTGTGAAATACATACTGGAAAGTTAATAAACAATGACCCATCATTTTCCCTTTTCAATATAACTAATAACATTAACCCTGTCCCTGACAACCATGTCACTCATGTCTGTTTGCTGTTAGCCAGATATAGTTTTTCAGTGCAGTAAGTAATGTAGCAGATTGAAAGGTAAACGTCAGAGCATCTTTTTGCATCTCAGTAGACAACAGTACGGTGGTGGATTGTGTCGGTTGAGTGTTGATTTCACGCTACGCAGTTACCTAGTTGGTGAGACGCAATGTTGGTCCATCTTTTACTCTCTGTGTTTACAAGCTTATAGCTAACTAGCTAACCACGTAGCTACTTTCATTGCTTGTCAACTGAGTGAAAGCTAATGTGTAAACATGTAATAACCAAACTGTGTTGTTCAGGATTCAGAGTTTGGTACCCCTTCAACCGAACAATTCCAGTCATTGAAAGATTCCCCTGAACTTGTATTGCAGAATATGGTATAACACCGCTACCGCTGTTTATCTCTTGACTTGGCAGGTATAATTGCTTAATATAGTCAGCATTTGACTGATACTAATCATACAGTACTGATGATTTTTAAGCTAGTTATTGTATTTTTATTTATTATTTCTACGATATTTGCATATGCTAAACCTAATTTAAATGCTAAATATTTATTGCATATGATTTTTATTACTGTATTATAGATTACATTTTTTCTACATGGGAAAATGGTCATTAAAATCTGGTCTTATTGATAGGCTTTATTATCTCTTTCTTTCCGCAAAATACATTTTCTAATTCTTTTCTTTTGATGTTAAGTAAAATGTGACTCATCCAAGATATTTGCAAATTAAATATCCCTTTCACTTTGACTATGGTCTGTTTAAGTTGGTTGCTACATTTTCCTTTCATTGAAAAGGTGTAGCACCTTCTAAAACAATGTGTATTTGCACCACAATAGGAATGTCACATCAACGGACAAAATATTACAGTTAAAAAAGCACCTCTGCATTGTAAGCTAACATATTCCTTTGAAGTCGTTGGGGAGTTGGTGGATACATTTGCACTTGCTGTGCGAGAGTGTGTGGGAGGGTGTGTGCGTGTATGCTGTATGTGGATGTGCATGGTCTGATAGACAGGTTGCCATGGCGATGGCTCATCACCTCGAGCATTCTGTGGAGTGAGAGTAAGGTGTGACATATATGAACTACAGTATCAATCACATCCTACTGAGAAACAGAGAAAGATTAAGAACAAGAAAAAGAGACAGAAACACAAACCGAGATGTAAGGCAGAATATACATTCTGTTTGTTTACACAGAGAAAGTGAATACAATGAAAGCTTTTGTATGGCTTCAGCAGACTTGGACTATAGTAATGTGAATTAATGTTATGGTACTATTATGTGTGGTTTTTTTTTGGGAGCTCATCAGCATTCTGCTAAACTTCTGTGTTCCACAGAAGAAAGAAACTCATACAGGTTTGGATCAACATGTGGCGAGTAAATTAAGTAAATAAATTATTCCTTTAACACTTTAAAACAGCCAGAAAAAAGGGTTTTGTAGAGGACGGTAAACACAAACATCGCTCCTAAAAAAACACGTCTGTTTCCCTAACACACATGCACACACACACTGTCTTACACACAAACACAGAGATAATCAAGGTCAGATAATGATCAATCAAACCCTGTCTAACGCCCTTCCCACTGCATTCAGTTTCATTAGCAGACAGACCCTTCGTCTGTCTCTCTCTCTCTCTAGGCCATAGACAGCTCCCTAAAGCCAGATGCTAAACAGCACAATTCATAAGGGTGGCACGTTTAGGGCGGTGTTTCATAGCAGTTTGCACCATGATGCTTATCTAAAAGGACCACCCCCATTCTAGAACAATTATTTAGCCTTATTTAGTTTTTTTTTTTGTTTTAGTGTTAGGATAAAAAACACTTCTGTGTATATGTAAAATTTGGTACATACATAAAGACTATATTCTAATAAACAGGCCACCGAAAATGAGGCTAGCAAAAGATGCAGGTTTTTTGTTGTCATACCACTTAAAATATTTGAAATACTAGAAAAGAACCTATCCAACCATTAACTAGATCTCAGATATGTGAGCTTGGCATTATGAAATTGACAGGTCATTTGTAATATGATACACTAGTATAAAAGAGTCACTGCACATGGTAATTCACAAAAAAAGTATTTCACACATGGGTTATAATGTGGATTTGAATACATAATAGTTGCTTCACAACCAGTCATCCTTAAATACACAATATTATGCACAAAATAGCTTAGTAAAATTTTACAAAAACCATCCAAATTAGACAGAGATAACAATAAGATGTTAGGGCATTAATAAAATTATTATTATTATTACTTGTGAGTGAACTGCGCTTGTTTAATTTGTAAAAACCCTTACGCTTCACACATTTAAACTGCTTGTTCAAATAAAAACACTTTAGAAGCTGACAATGAACAGCTTTAGTCAGATTCTAAGCCATATAAACTATATATGATATACTGTAGTTAACATATGAACTAGCACACGCCATTGCAGCAGTCTTGAACTTTATACATCACAATAAAATCACCAGGAGCTTCTTGAATCATTTGGATTGGTTGTTTGTGTGTGGGTACGAGTGTGTGCTCAAAGGGAAAAATATGTTCAGCATGTAGCAGTAGGAGAAACCTCATTAATGTTTCAGGGACCCTGGAGCAGATCAGCTGCATATTAACTAGGTCAGTGTTACCGAACGAATGCCAGCCCCCTACCCCCCACCCCCCTTTTAGATGCCATCATTCTCCTGCCTGTTTCCTTCACAACCATGACAACCGTGGAATCAGGAACTGGACTGCTGTAAACCTTGCCTGTTGCTTTGAAAGAGGTAGGCTAGAGTTTGGAATTGCATACAACCATTCTAGCCATATTATTTCTGCCATTGATGAATATGGCAGAAGTAGTAAGAGAATTATGGGTAGTATGCCATTCCGAACTCAGGTGTAGACTTAAGGCCCACATACACTCCATACGAATTTGAAGAACGAATTGGTGTGATGTAATTTAAAATGAAATCTGAAGGTGTTTTTGAATTTGTTTCAGTGGTTCACAACAGCTCGCCAGTGTGGCTACACATCTTCTTACTGCCATTTGTCCTCATCATCGATAGGTGTGACCTGAAGCTCCACCTTCTTTAAGGCCAACAACTAATTCCCATTAAGTCAGTTAAGATCAGTCAACATGAATGCACTGGGGTGCAGTTATTAGTGAGCTGGTGTAGATTTACCTACATCTGTAAGATAGTTTGCATAGAGACATTTTCCAAAAACACGCCATGCATTTTATTGTTTAATTTGTATACAAAAGGAAACAAATACCTCAAATACTCTTAAAAGCCCACTCATTCATATGCCATCTGCAGCCAAAAGCCATTCCCACATCTGGCCAAACTAAAACATGCCTATTATCATTCTTTTGTATATATTCTAGCCATTAACACTCTTCTATTGACTTTTATTGGCCAATCTTTTCTGAAGTATCAGTGTCATAATAAATTACAATAACAGAGTGTAAATGGTGCAAATTATGGCTGTGTATAGTGTGTTAGTGCATTAGAGCCATTAAAGCAAAAGGTAAACATTACAAATGACACATTATCTGCTGCTTATATCTTCCTTTAAATCATCATTAAGCAGTTTAAACATTAAAACAGCTTCTTTTACTGATCTAACGTGAATTCTATTAATAGACATGACATGGTGTCATTGATAACACATTTTAATGTCACATTGGTTAAGGCTTTACACGTAGTCTTGTGCGTCTTTATATTTAAATGCAACCCCAATAACCTCCCACAGCGGTGTGGCATTTATCTGATTGTTTACAAACTGTATGTTGTTGCTCAGCTGTATAGAACTTTTGTTCTGAGCAAATAACCAAGAAGCACTTCACCATGAGTGTGTGTGCCCCAGGCCTTTGGATGTTTTTGTAAAGAGTAGAAAATGCATGGAAGATCTGGTTTCTTAGCAACTGTTAAAGTTGTGCAAACATTGATATATAGGCCAACACTAAAGGAGAATGTTCTTTTCTTGCAACATACTTCACTGATTTTTAATCACACTGCACTTTACATGTGTGGTACATTTAATTCTAATACATGGTAGGCCTATTGCAGATATCAGGGCGTGATGTCACACAGGGAAGCTGTCACAACCCTTACAAAAATCAAGAGTTCATGAAGGGCTGAAAACTTCTGGCAAACATTTGCGGCGAATCACAAGCTCATTTTGAAAAAAAATAGTAGCAAAGTTGTGGCAAATTTGCATAAAGTTTAGGTTTTTGTAAAGGGGACTATCTCTCAGTAAGAGTTCGATTCAAAAGTCAAATTTATACCAGAAAGTTTTATTGAATGTTTTAAATGTGTTCAACAAAATTTTTTCACATGGGCAATATCTGTTAATATGTTCAATAGCCTTTTTTTTGGAACCAAAGCTTTAAGGTATATGAGGGATGACCAGCCGGCAGACGGGGCACAAGGCACCCCCCCCCCCCCCACGGAGAAGAGGTGGATGTACATGCCGGGGGCTCCCTGGCCTGAGGCAACGCCGGGAGGAGTGTCGAGTGGAAGAGGGCGGGGTCGGGTGGCCTGATGGGGCGCGCAAGGGATAAAGGCGGCCGGTGATGACAGTTCGAGAAAGAGAGAATTACGGGCAGCTGCCCTGTTTGTGTGTGTGTATTTTTATTTCATTAAATATTATTTATATTGTTAAGCCGGTTCTCGCCTCCTCCTTTCCCTTTAACCCCCCTAGACCTTTTTTCAATCTTTTAAATTTTTCATTCTAAATCAGCACACTACCGAAATATATTCAGTAAGTCTTTGTCATGTGTATGTGTGGTTTTGTTCATGTTTTGTTTTCATGTCTTTGATTTCATAGTTTAGTTCATGCTTCCTGTTCCTTTTTCTTGTCATGTGTCTTGTCTATTTTTACCAGAGATGAGCTGCTGAATATTTGGCATCACAAACCAGACAATCTTTTACCGTTTTTTGATTATTAGGACATTCTGTTGGACATTTAAGTCGGAGGAGCAGCAGTGCTGTACAAGCGCAATAAAAGCCACAAATGTGGGAAGCGAGCCGGTACGCTGGTCAAGCTCCGATAGCGCTGCTTTTGCTTGTGTATTCTTATGAGTGTTTATATTCCTGCACATATGTGTTTGAGTGCAGCGCTGCAACAGCTGGCTGATAACATCACAGACATGGAGTAACAATACCTCACTTATTATTATTCTTGGAACTAAGGACTGTAAAGAGTTGGACCAATGAAGCAGAGCTGAAACTACAAGCCAGCTTTGACTACATTGATTGGAGTGTTTTTGAGGCTGTAGCCAAAGACCTGGATGAGCTCACAGATACTGTGACATCCTATATCAGTTTCTGTCAGGATATGTGTAATCCTACTAGGACTTATTTAACATAAAATTATGACAAACCATGGTTTACAGTAGTGTTGTCAAAAATACCGCTACTCCGGAACCAAGTCGGTACTCAAACAATACAATTTTTACGATACCAGAATTTCTGAAGGTACCAGAGTACCGAGTACTGGGTCTACCCGGTTCCCAATCACAGTCGGGAACTTTCGAACACTCACAACAAGCAAAAGATGATGACAAGCAAAGTAGCTTCTGCTGCGGAGTCTCAACTTAATCTTGTCGAAAAGAAAAGTGGAAAAAGCCAGTGTGGCAGGGTGGAGGGCGGGGCCGGGTCGTGATGATACACACCCGGTCCCATATCAGGGTTATCAAGCCTCCGAGAGGGATAAAGGCTGGCAGACGGTGGTGCGAAGAGAGAGAGAGAGATCATTGATCTCACAGATCATGAGATCATTTTAATGGTAGGTTCATTTGAACAGTGAGAGACAGAATAATAACAAATAAATCCAGAAAAACGCATGTCAAAAATGTTATAAATTGAATTGCATTTTAATGAGGGAAATAAGTATTCAACCCCTCTACAAAACATGACTTAGTACTTGGTGGCAAAACCCTTGTTGGCAATCACAGACGTCAGAAGTTTCTTGTAGATGGCCACCAGGTTTGCACACATCTCAGAAGGGATTTTGACCAACTCCTCTTTGCAGATCTTCTCCAAGTCATTAAGGTTTCGAGGCTGACGTTTGGCAACTCGAACCTTCAGCTCCCTCCACAGATTTTCTATGGGATTAAGGTTTGGAGACTGGCTAGGCCACTCCAGGACCTTAATGTGCTTCTTCTTGAGCCACTCCTTTGTTGCCTTGGCCGTGTGTTTTGGGTAATTGTCATGCTGGAATACCCATCCACGACCCATTTTCAATGCCCTGGCTGAGGGAAGGAGGTTCTCACCCAAGATTTGATGGTACATGGCCCCGTCCATCATCCCTTTGATGAGGTGAAGTTGTCCACTCCCTTAGCAGAAAAACACCCCAAAGCATAATGTTTCCACCTCCATGTTTGACGGTGGGGATGGTGTTCTTGGTGTCATAGGCAGCATTCCTCCTCCTCCAAACACGGTGAGTTGAGTTGATGCCAAAGAGCTCGATTTTGGTCTCATCTGACCACAACACTCATTCAGATGTTCATTGGCAAATTTCAGACATGCCTGTACATGTGCTTTCTTGAGCAGGGGAACCTTGCGGGCGCTGCAGGATTTCAGTCCTTCACGGTGTAGTGTGTTACCAATTGTTTTCTTGGTGACTATGGTCCCAGCTGCCTTGAGATCACTGACAAGATCCTCCCGTGTAGTTCTGGGCTGATTCCTCACCGTTCTCATGATCATTGCAACTCCATGTGGTGAGATCTTGCATTTTTATCTGTTATATCTTATTTTTTATATTTTTATGTCACTATACTGTATGTATATATGTTTAAATGTATACTTTTGTTTGTATGGTTGCATTCTCTTTGCACTGGAAGCTTCTGACACCATGAGTGAATAAGCATACTTGGCAATAAAACTCATTCTGTCATGTGATTGCTTGTTCCCACCATGTTTCATGTGTTTTGTTCTTATTGGTTCCTTGGTTTATTAGTCTTGTCTTGTTATTGGTTCATGTTTCATTTGTCTTGTAATCTTGTTATCAGTTCTGTTCTGTAATTGGTTCTTATGTTATTAATTCAGTTTTGTTATTGGTTGTCTTGTAATATTGTTCCTGCATGTCTGTATATTTAAACCCTCGTGTCTGCCTTTGTTCTTTGTCAGGTATTGTTTGTGTAATGTTTCTGTTGATTCGAGTTCATGGTTTTTGTTTATAGTCAAGCTAATCTACAGTCATAGTTCTTGTTTATAATCTGTTTTGTTTTCTTTTATTGCTTTTATACCTTCACGTTTTTGATTGCACTTTGTAAATAAAACAGCACATGGGTTTGTCACTTGATCAGTCTCGTTGTGGACTAATTCTGTTCCTCATCAACCAGAACATTACAGAATACCTGACCGAGCAACATGAACCCAGCAGTTGCACTCCTGCATCTCTGCTGGGCAATCGTCCCTCGAGGACTTTGTGGTGGACTTTAGTAATTTGGCCAATGAGGTTAACTTTAATGATGTTGCTCTGAAGGATATTTTCAGTTTTGGACTAGAGGAGCCAGTCAAGTCTTGTTTGCCTCAAGGCCAAATTACATGGACTTTGGCAAAACTAATTGATTATGCCCTACTACTGACTGGATCTAACTTCAATGTAGGAGCTGATAAGTATGCCTACAGTGAGTATACCTACAGTTAACCACCACCCCTGTGTCCACCAGCACATCAGAGTCCTCTCCTATGCCTGAAGCCTCAACTCATCGCGCCATGTTGCCACTTCTGCCTCCTCATGCCATATTGCCATGTTTGCATCATCATGCCATGTTGCCACATCTGCTTAGTCAAACCATGTTGTCAAGCCTGCCATGCCAAACCATGTTGACCCACCATGCCAAGTCACCATAGTTGACCTGCTATGCCAAGACGCTTTGCCCCCTGGGTCTCCGCCTCCTGTGGCTCAACCCCCTGGGTCTCCACCTTCAGAGGCTCCATCGCCAGCTCCACTCTGGTTGCCTAGACCATTGTGGTCTCCAGGGCCCTCTGGTCCCCCATGGTCCCAGCCCAGTCTGCTCCCATTGTGTCCCTGTTTCATGGACCAAGTCTACCCAAACTCCACGTCAACCATTGCCCCAAGGAAATAGTTCTTGTTTATAATCTGTTTTGTTTTGTTTTATTGCTTTGACACCTTCATGTTTTTGGATTGCACTTTATAAATAAAACTGCACTTGTGTGCGTCACTTGATCAGTCTCGTCATCATCTAGTTCTGTTCCTGATCTACCTGCCTGCACAATGTTACAGTCTTCAAGTGTTTTCGCAAGAGAGGGGAATGGTTGTGTGTATTGCACTCAGACCTAATAGTCAATACGAGCCAGTCAGGTAAAGACGGGCAGTCTACCTCAGCATTTAACCACTGGAACTATAGAGATAATATCTTTTTTTAAGGAGACACAGGGCAAAAACTTCACTGTGCAATGTAAATTCTACCTTCCAAAAGTGAATACCCTGTCAACTGTGAAGGATTCTACATCAAATCAAAAGAGGCATTTGGTGGTCATATTTACTGTTTCAATTTCATACTGATATTTCTGAGTGGAAATAAGATCACATCAAATATATTATTATACTTTGAAAGCAAAAGTGTCAAATTCTCCTTGGAAAAATGCACAAAATTGGGCTAAATCCTGGCTTTGATCATAGACTCTAAAAGCCAATTACTAGATGGTCTTGTACCATAATAGGCTGGGATCACTACAATCTGCACCCTGCATGTTTCCAAGTAAATATAGCAAAAACCCCACTAAACAATTAAAGCACAGCAGAAATATGCCAACAGGCAAGTGATTTGTTACAATAATTTCGCCCATACCAAGTATAATCCAAGATTGTGGGAGAAAGGGGCAATACAGGATTGCTTTTATGAGCTAATCTTCTTTATCATCTGCTGTGCCAGTGTGTGGATTTACATAGCTAAATTTTGGGGAGAAAAATGTCCCTTGAAGTTAGCTACATGTGACAAATGTAGTGAAAAACACTATTCAGGAATATATATCAGCATAAAACCAATAACTGAATATTTTAAAAACTATTTTTAAATTAGAGATGCACAGATATGTCGGCCAAACATCAGTATCGGTCGTTAAAAGCAAATGTAATCATAATTTTTCCTTTGGTAGGGCATGAGACTTCAGGTTGTTGTCAGGGCTGATTATTTATTGTCAAAAGGGGGTGGAACAATGCATCAAATAGTCTATAAATTGTGCTGTGTGTGAAAGAAAATGTCTCTTGTGTTTAATTACTTTGAATTGGGCAACAATGACAGCAGAACTGCTATTTCTAAACTTTGCACTGATGTTTGAAACTACCTTTAAACGTTTAACAAAACTACTTTGATTACTCACTTGACAAGTTTGTTAAAGCTAAATCAGAGGCTGCTTCAAAGATACAAATTTAATCATTCAAAATTCAGTTAGCGTGAGTTAATTATGTGCTTTTGTTTGTAACTGGGACAGTTACTCAACTATGGAAGACATGAAGAGAGAAAGATCAAAAAAGTTTATGAAGTTCTGTAATTAATTATCAGTGATTTGAAATAAGGTAGCATAAAAAAGCAGAACCACCAAACTATCGGTATCAATGTATCAGCAGATAATGTTCTAATAATTTGATATTGGTAACGTTGCATTTTTTTTCTGCCTAGATTATCCATCCATCCATCCATCCATCATCAACCGCTTATCCTGTGTACAGGGTCGCAGGGGGGGGGGGGGGGGGGGGGCTGGAGCCTATCCCAGCTAACATTGGGCGAAAGGTGGGGTACACCCTGGACAGGTCGCCAAATCTGCCTAGATTAGTTAAAATAAAAATGTACTCTCTTTATAACAAATGGTTCTCTTACAAAGTTTGATTACACAATTCGCAACACTCGTATTGCTAAGATACAGTAGTAAAAGGTTTGGGCATAAACTCATGTGACATGGGGCAATGATAATCAGAACATACAGTAGGTTCACAATTTATAATGCAAAATTCTATTTTAACATGTTTGGCAGTGATTGGACAATGTTGGCCATATTTTTATCAGAATTAATTATGTTAATTTCTAATTGGTCAAATGCTTCAGCACTGGCTATTACTTGTTTGTTTGACAGCGCGAAGAGAGAACATTGAGATTTACTTGCCGAATACGAAAAAACATTGTAACATAAAAGTTAAATCTAGTCGAATAAATGTTTTTGTATAGTTTTTCATATGTGCTATTATCCTAATACATATTATTCCAAAGCAGCTTTATAGAAACTTAAAACATGAATAACCAACACTCCTGGAAACATAATCCACTATTTGCTTTTTTGTGACTTTCTACTGCTTTCACAACTTAGACCAGCTGTTCTCATATGAGGACGAAATTTTTAGGAAAACTACTTGCTCTAAAAAAATTGGGCATGTTTATAAGGGCTACTTTACAAGTCAAAAAGAGAAATTAAAAATCCCCAAAGCAGTCGGGACTGGTACAAATGGAATTTGTATGAAAACAATCAAAGGGATAGTTCACCCAAAAAATAAAATTCTCTCATTATTTACTCACCCTCATGAAATTCACAATGCGTATGACTTTCTTTCTTCACAAGAACATATTTAACGAAAAACTGAAATATATCTTAGCTCAGTAGGTCAATGCAAATGCAAGTGAATGGAGATTTCTCTTTTGAAGCTCCAAAAATCACAAATAGTCAGCAGAAATGTCATCCATACAACTCCAGTGGTTAAATGAATATCTTCTAAAGCAATACGATAACTTTTGGTGCAAAAAAAGATACATTAAGTACTTTTTTAAACTCTAAATCATGCTTCGGGTCATCCGTGGTACGCACGTGACATAATCGTATTGGCATTTGCAACACACGAGAACTGACGCATGTGCGTCACAGCCAGAAGAGCGGCACTGTTTACAAGTGAGAAGCAGGAACGCTGTACAATATCTTGGTTGGTTTTGGTTTAGATCATTTTTTTTCAGTTTCTTTACTCACAATGGAGCATTTGTGTGCTTATCCTGGATGCCTCAACTGAGTGGAGAATCTAAGATTACATCGGTATCACGGCAAGACGAATACATCACAAGAGAGACTGACTGGACTCCACCCTCTTGTGCATCTTACCAGAAGCGTTGGATTATAGTACTTGTATAGTACTACACATGCGTCAGTTCTCATGTGTTTCAAATGCACGTGCGTACTGCTGCTCACCGGAAGCATGATTTAGAGTTAAAAAAAGTACTTAAATATAGATTTTTTTTGCAACAAAAGTGATCACATCGCTTTAGAGGACATTCATTTAACTGCTGGAGTTGAATAGATGACATTTATGCTGTCTGTGATTTTTGGAGCTTCAAAAGAGAAATCTCCATTCACTTGCATTTTAAGGACCTACTGAGCTAAAATATTTTTCTATTTTTCATACACACCTGGGATATCATGTGGGTGAGTAAATAATGAGAGAATTTTTAATTGTGGGTGAACTATCCCTTTAAGAAGACACCAAATATGATAAGACAAGAATTTTATAAAAATAAAATCAATTGTCTGAGCAGAAACCCCAAAACTATCTTTCACATTTCAACTACTGTAAATCTGTAAACTAAAAAAAAAAAAAAAAAACATCCACAGCAACATTCCCACAACGCCTCTTACCTGTCACAGCTTGAGCTGACTGCGCCAAATGAGTCACATGCGCAGTGGAGACATCCAACTGTGCCGTTGGTGAAGTGATCTTCCTCACACTCCTCACAGTACAGCCCAGTGAATCCCATCATACAATCACACTGACCCGTCTCACGGTCACACTCGTTAGGGTCCGACACACCCTCTCCACTGCAGTTACACACTAGCTCTTCATAGGAGACACAGAGAAAGTATTTCTTATGCATTTTTGGCCACCAAAGACTGCTAATATTCAGTTCATGAAATATTTATAGAAACAGAGAGGTGTATAGTAACTAGGTACAAATCCTTCAATATTGTACTTAAGTACAGTTTTTATTATTTGTACTTTACTTGAGTATATATATATATTTCTTTGGACTTCACTACATTTTGAAGAGAAAATGTATACATGTATACTTTTACTACTCTAAATTTCTCCAGATCTTTTCATTACTTTAGCGATTGAAAAATAACAGCTGTACATGCATAAATGCATGCAGTTCGGCGATAGTGATGTGAGATTCATTGAAAGAATCATTTGAGCCAAATATTTTACATTTGATCCCTTTGAACTGAACAAAAAGATTAAAAAAGGATCTGAATGATTTGTTTTGAAAATCACAAGCGAAGTGCGCACCAGATTACGTGTTCCGTCCTCTGTCTCCACTGGGGAAGACAAGAAACTGCTCATGTGAGTTTAAACGTATTTATTTTTTTGACTAATTGAATTTATTCTAGGGGTGTCCATGGTTAACCGATTAACCGTTAAAAATTGCGTAACCGAGTGAAACATTTTGCTCGGTTAAGTGGTGTCAATGGCGTGCATTGAATTTAGTTGTAATACATTTTTGCACCACCAGAGACTGAATAAACGAGGAGACACTGATTAGCAAGACAACTCAGTGAATGTGCTTTCCATTAAATGAATCACACACACAGTAAACAAATCCTTAACAAAAAAACAGGGCTATTCTGGTGGGTGCGGTGACGCGCTCATGTAAGGGTGGCGGCGTGGCGCTGCCAATAAAGCTCCTAAAATCTGTCACAAAGAATCGGCAAAAGTAATGATTATGAATATGTAAAATATAGCAAGGAGATATTTTAATTATTTATTAATAAACAAGTCTTTTCTTTGTCCGTGTCATTTGCAAAGATGAAGTTGACGATGCTGACTCGCGGTCTTCGCAGTAACGCACCAGAGAGAAATGCACATTTCTTACGGATTACATAAGCAGAGAGCAGTCTGTGTCTGTTTTCTTTAGTTTTGAATTATTTGTGAGGCAAGGCTACCTTATACACTGAGTTTCGGTTCATTTATGAGACGAGCTCCAGTTCACGTGCCAGCGCCTCCGCGATTATATCGTCTGCTATATTTAATTCTTATTTATTAAATCCAGGCAATTGGTTGATGAAACATTGATTAAAATTAAGACACAATTAATACAAAACGAAATTCACTTTAAATTAAGGTTTTGTGCTTTCTGTTTGATGTCTCTGTGGAAGTTTTAAAGCATCTTTCAGTGCCGCTTTCAGAGCGCTCACGTCTGTAACATTGTGTTTTCCTCGTATGCGAACTGAAATGAATATCAGTTCATGGATTGTGTGTGTAGGCTATAAGAGAGAAAGAGAAAATGACAGTATTTCATTGAGACTTGAGATTAAATAAACGGCTTAAGTATTGTAGATCTTGTAGTATTAATTTTCACATGCAGTTACACATTGTCGGTTAAAAACAAGAAAGTGGCTGGTAAAAACATTGAGTGGCTGGTAGATTTTGAAATCCACAGTGGCCGGTGGACAAAAAAGTTAATTTCCATCCCTGGCGCACACTATGGTTAACCGAGTATTAACCGTTAAGGGCCTCGGTTAACGGTTAATGAAAAACTTGAAAACGTGCAGCCCTAATTTATACATTTAGGCTTAAACATTATGAAAGTTGTTACATAATGAAATTATGTGCAATCAGTCTCCCGCCTTTCTAGGATATATAAAAGTCAATCACATGCATTTACATTTTACATTTAACAAAGTATGATGTTTAGGGGCATAGATTCAACAAGCAAGTACCCCCCCCCCCCACCCCCTTGTTTTCTTGTGGTTGCTTAAGTGTTATATTTGCTTTGTATCACATTTATGCTACAGTACAAGGTAACTAGAGTTTTCTGGATGGTTGCTAGGGCATGCTATGCAGTTGTCAAGGTGATCTCTGCTGTGTGTTTTGGTGCATTGCTACAGTATGAGGTTGCCAGATTGTTACTATGCTGTGGCTAAGTTGTTTTCTGTATTTTTTTTCACATTGCTCTGCAGCTGACAGTGTGTTTTGGTGGTCCTGGGTGTTTTGGGTGGTTGCTATTGGCCCAAATGAAAATAGCCTTGAAGTTTCTGAACTGGTCACTAATATGACTCAACTCCCTCCTTCAATATTCCAATTTGTATAGACTGTGGTGTTCATTTACAATCATTCCATAAATATGATAATTCTGAAGTGACTTGAATGTGCAATTAAAGGGATAGTTCATTTAAAAATGAAAATTCTCCCATAATTTTCTAACCCTCATTCGATCCAAGTGAATGGTGAACCACATAAATGCAGCATAAGTCTCCAGTTTCATCAATGTCTTCTGAATGGATCCAATTGGTTTAGGATGAGAATAGACCTTTTTTGCTATAAACCTTGACATTAGTCTCCTTGGCGATCAGGATTTCAAGCTTGATTACACTTCCTATATCGCCATCTAGGGCTCTGTGCATGCTTCAAGCACTAGAAAGATGAATCAAGCATGTAATCATGATCGTGCCTAGAGATTGCAATGGCAAGATATACAGTGAAAAATTGTTACAATTTGTTTTTTTCTCAACCAAAGCCAACTGAATCGCTTCAGATGACATGGATTTAACCACAGTAGTAGTATGTATAACTTTATGCTCCCATAACATGCTTTTTGTAGCTTGAAATGTCTGGCAACCATTCATATGCATTGAATTGACCTATAGAGCTGAAATATTCTTCTAAAAATCTTTGTATGTGTTCTGCAGATGAAAGTCATACACATGTGGGATGGCAAGAGGGTGAGTAAATGATGAGCACCACCAATCAAATAAATTGCCATACGTTTAATAAACTGTTCCATAATTTATGCAATTTACTTGTACTTGTGATACTTAAGTACATTTTATTTAATTTACTTTAATACTTTTACTTAAGTCGTTTTCTCTAGAGCTACTTTAACTTTTACTTGAGTCAATTTCTATATTGATATATTTACATTTACTCAAGTATGGCAAATGGATACTTAATACAACACTGATAAAACACAGACTAGGTCTCCGCATATGTCTGGTATTTCTTATGTCTTTTGTTTTAGACACTGCAAGCAATGTAGAAAGCCATGGTGAACTTTAGCACATTTCTCTTCCATGTCCCTCTTTCACTCCTCCATCTTGATCTCTGCCAGCTATCATGAATGACTCCCTCTAGCCTGATTCTTTGATAGCTCATTAAGTTGATATTAGACTGTGAGAGCTTACATCTTTAGTATGCAGGAGAGGATGTAAGACAACAGAGAAATAATGTATAGGCTTGACAGGGAATTAGTTGTTTTGAGTTAAAGGGTTATGAGACGTCTTTCCAAACTGAATGACTTTCTTTCTTCTGTGGAACACAAAAGAACATTTTCATGCAGCTCCTTTTCATACATTGAAATTGAATGGGGACCGATACTGTCGAGTACCAAAAATGACTAAAAAAGCACCATAAATGTGGTCTGCATGTTCAACAGATGATTCTTGACTTGCCATATTAAAATATACACAAAAATAAATGAGATTTGAAAGCTGCAGTGAAGGGGAGGATTACCAGTAAATAACAACATAAATTCAGTTTGTTACTTATAGATATTGTATGGATTTAGAGGACTTGGAATATAGCGGATGAGTCGTATGGACTTTTTTTGTGTGTTTTTTGGTCATTTTTGGAACATGACAGTGTCTCACCTTTCGTTGTATTGTATTTTTAACATCTTGTGTGTTCTACAGAAAGAAAGTCAAATGATTTTAGAACAACATAAGGCTGAGTAAATGATGACAAAATGTCTGTTAGTAGGGTCCATTTCAACTAAATACCAGCTGCTGAGAACAATTGAAGCAACTGCAACTAAATCGAAAATAAAGTTCCCGTGGTGTTGCTGAAATATTTGAATATTGATCTGAATTCAGTCTGGTGACTATTTGGCTCAGCATTATAGAGTTTACCAGCAACATCTGGAGGTTGAGTCCTGCTGCAGTTAGATCTAGAATGTAGTTAGTTGCACATGTTTTGGATGTCAATAAAATGAGTGACTGCACCTCCTTGTCTCATCTGCACAAGATAATTTAAGATGATTCTATTAAGAAAAGTATTTGATCTCACAAAGCAAAGTGGGCTATGTAACAATGGAAATCTGAATACATTTGAATCCTTCTTTCATGTAATACTTGTTATTATACAGCATCTTTTGATCATCTGCATGTACCCAAAGCAGCCAAGAAAGGGCTTATGCTCTTTTGGTGGATCATTTAGATCAGAGGACAGATATCCAAGCCAGGTGAGAGGATATTCATTGTTTAGCCATTCCAATTCCTGAGTAGCATCTAATTATATAGTAGTAACTAATTCTATTATATAAAACCTTCCTCCCAGCTGTTAGCCTATTGATATACTAAGACAATAAAGATGAAGATTTACTAGGTAAAGTTTGATGTTGGATTGACAAAGCCTTTGAATGTTTAAAAACATAGTAGATAGTTAAGTAGACCTGAAGATACAAGCCAGGATTTTTTTTTAGCATAATATGAAGTGAAGAATCACTATTTATGTTGCCAGTATTGTCAGATTTTATTGCTGATTTGAAATATGTTCTTCGATTGTAATCTTGACAAACCATTTTTGAGATTATGGTCTTTCTCCATTTAAGTGGATAGGAGCTGTACTGGCATGACTGGAAACAGCCTTTCGAGAGCATTCCAAAGATGGCCGACAGTTGACTGACTTACTAGAAAGACTTTGGTTTCAATTGATAATTTGGTGTTGTTGTAGGGATTTTGGAAAAACTCTAAAATTCAGTAAAATAACAGCATGTTGGCTACGTCAAGCCAAATAATTAATAGTTTTTTGTGATTATTAGCCACCAATACCAGCTTTTGAAACTATCAGATAACGTCAAAACTGATCATTTTTGCCATTATGAATAATCTTATCTTTTAATTTGTATTCATCAAGGTACTAAATAGAAAAAAAATAGATACGAAGTAGCCTAATTTTTATTTTGGAAGAATTTAATGCACTACATTGAGAAATAAGTGTTACTGTTATGAAGAGGGCAGACGAGGGAGTAAGGATCCAAACGCAGCTTTTATTGGAATTTTCAAAGGTGAAGGCAAAACAAAAGCAGGAACAAATAAAAGGTCCACGAGGGGAAAATAAAGAAATGAATACAAGAAAATAACACGGGGGTCTTGCAAGGAGGGCGTAAGCAGGAACACGGGCCAAGGCAGGATTCTGGGACAGCATGAACAAAACAACTTCATCTAACATAGAACAACGACCAACAAAGGACAAGGTGAACATCAGGGCTTAAATACAAAACAAGGGAAAACATAAACCAATGGACAAACAGAACTCATAACGAGGTAAAAGGGCAGTTAACTAAAACCAATGACCAAACTAGGACAGATAATAAAGTAATCAAACAATAAACCAATGAGGACCGGACACATAGACAAGGGGGGAAAACAGGACATGACAAAACTTCAAAATAAGAGTGCACAAAACAAAAGGCAATACGGAACATAAAAAGTGCCAAAACTTAGTGCATAAACAAACAATGTGGAACATAAAAGGTGACAAAAGCTTAAATAAAAAGGTAAACAAACCAAAGACGGTGAGGATCGTAACAGTTACCCTATGGTTATGTAATATATAAACCATTATGGGTTAAATTTACAGCAAAAGTATCTATGTTGTGATATATATCCTACTGTGATATACAATTACCAATACTGTGACACTGCTCACCCCTATTTCAATATAATGATTTATCTATTGGCCTTTTAATTGAAAATGCCTTTTTTCTGAATTACTTGTTTTGGCAAAATCTATAATTGGTTGACCTCTGATCAATGCTCTCATTCACATCAATTAAAGAATATGTTTAGTGTAATGTCAACAATAACAATGACAGTGGCATGCTCAGCAAGGGTTTAATGCATTGGACTGAAGATTCTTTACACAGCAGTGATCTATATTTTTAGGAATAGTTCACCCCAAAAATAACAGTTCTGTCATCATTTACTCGCCCTCATGTTTATCCAAATGCATGTGACATATTTTCTTACGTAAAAAACACAAAAGGAGATTAAATTTTTTCCACACAATGAAAAAGGTGACTGAGATTAACATCTCCTTTTGTGTTCCATGGAAGAAAGAAAGTCAAAATGGGGGTGAATAAATGATGACAGAATTTTACTTTTTGGGTTAAAATATCTAGTCAGATGTCTTTCTTTGAATGCCTCAAACATACCTCCATCCCCAAGAACCTATTTCACTAGATTTACTGCAGCGGGTCACCCGGATGGGCACCTGCTGATGGAAAAACATAATTTGTATGCAGAGACCAACACATCTTCTGACACACAGAGCTGTGGAGTGTGTACGTAAACACCTTCTGCTCCTGAGGGGGGCTGTGGAGGGTTTTGGTTAAGAGGCTTACAGATCCCAGTCTGAAAGATTATACATACATCCATGTAAATGAGGGTGCCAACCAGACTCATCTATTTACGACAATATTCTGAAAATATTCAATTTGATAGCGCGAGATTACAACGGAGCCATCCAAGAGGATGAACCTTTGATATGAGGTCAATTTTTTGTTGTGGCTTCATTTATTAACACAGCCTTGGAATGAATAAAAAAACATAAACACAGTGATTTGTTTTATGCAATTGTATAAAAGGGAGCTGTTCAATGTTAGCTATGAATGAAGACAAGCCATCCCCTAGATATCAGATAACAAAAGAAATAACACATGACAAGGTTTCTGGCATGTGTGTGTTCATAAATCCATATCACTTAGTGTGTCGATATAGATGTTTCAGAATTCCATTGGAAGCAAACATATTCCGCTGTCTATTAGTTTCAATGGGACTGGCATTAGTCCCACAACTCCATTAAAAATGCTCCAGTGCAGGGGGTAAACAGAGTTCACTGTGCTATCTAATGCACAGCTGCTAGGATGTAGGTCAAACTCTCTCACCTCTGAAATCATACATACCATAATGCATTTATCTGCTTCCATTAGAATATTTCAGACTTTCCAGTTAAATGCCTGTTTGTCTAAATGCCTCTACACAGTATCAAAATAAAGAGTGGCAAAATGCAAATGCAGCTTTTTGTATTAGTTTAAGAAATATTTTCATATGATACGTAACGTGTGATAAATTATACAATTCATATGATATGTGTTTTTCACTCCATCTGCATGGATTAATGTATCGGTTCCATTGATAACCATGAGTAAATTTTAATGTAAAGGTGCTATGAAGTGTGTTCACTGAGAGAACATCCTCAAATAAGACTGTAAGCCTTGACTGTTAATTTACATTTATTCATTTGGCAGACACTTTAATCCAAAGCGATTTACAAATGAATTGTGGGTAATATTTGCTTGACTACTTCAACTGGTTGGCCATGACTAGAAATTGACCAACATTAATTTTTTATGGCCAATACGATACCGATTATTTTTGTGTTTAAGTGTCTGAAAACCAATATGCATAATCGATTTTTAATTCTTGTGTTTTTTCTGCTTTTAGGTACATTAACAACTAAATTATTTATAACTAATCTCTAGTAAACTGCTTTACAAAACTATTATTGAGTATGATCTACAGAGAATTAATTTGACTAGTTTTAGTTGCAATATACAGTTGTTCTTTTGTGTCCAACTTTATTGGTAGACAGGATATTAAAGAACCGATAACCGATTAAGTGGAAATTGTAAATATCGGTTAAAATATCAGTAAGACTGATTATCGGTCTATCTCTAGCCGCTGTTAGGGTCGCGGACAGCAGGGAAAAACCAATACTAAATGCAAATAAGAAAATGCTAACCCTAAAAAATGTATAGTTAGGACCACTAATAAAAAACTTACCAAAAGAGGAGAAAATGCTGACGATATCTTTTATTGATGATGTAAAATCTGTGCGTCCTCTACAACTCAGTATTTCGGTCAAATAGCTTGAAAGAACCTGTAGCCTAATTAAATAGATGCCAACATGGACAAATTTCCTGGCATGCCCTTAACCTTGAAAACCATGATATGCAAGGTAAAAGAAAATATTTCCTCAGCCTACATTAAATATAGTTTCTCTTGTTAATATGGTAATATTAATACATTTAATTTGATTTGAAGGAAATTAGGGCTGAAACGACAATGTCGACAACAAAAATTGTCAACAAAATGTTTTATTGTTGAATAGTCGTTTGATGTTATTTAATGTA